>JANVCK010222159.1:21809-40501 GCA_026546655.1 Epizoanthus illoricatus | reverse complement strand
ATTTTCTGAAACCTTAGGGTTGACTTCCTTTGTGTGGGTAGTTTTTATTCCACAAAATACAGTAAAATTTGAGCAATAAACTTTCCAAATTAACCCTGTTAAGGCAGTGCAAGTACCTTAAATTTTAATCCTTGACTAGTGCTAATTGGCTCTTAACCCTATTCAGACTGGGGGGACTGAAAGTGCCCGCGCCAATTTCAAACCATCGTAACCAAAGAAGCATTTAAGGTATAATGCTGAAACTTTACGACTTTTCCTAAAATTTATCGGGGAACATTTTGATGTGGTAAACTTGTTCATATAGTGTAAACTGTTTCCATGGCAACCATGTTTTGAGTGACAGGTCTGGCAAAATTTGAGAATTTTTTTCTTGAAATTAATTTTTATTTGGATTTTTTCATTAATATCATAGTTCCTGTTACCCAAAGTCCATTTTTAAACCTTTCGATAATATCCGAATCAATTTTAAAAGACCATTTTCTGACGTCATTGAGAAATCCAAGATGGCCGCCATAAAATCCAAGATGACGGACTTATGACGTCATATGACGTCATAATTGAAATTACTAATTACCATTAGATTAGTAATTGGCTAGTTACTTTGCATGCCAACTTTCGTTTCCATACCTTTAGTAGTTGAAGTTACAGGCCGCGGGCACTTTCAGCCCCCCCCCGGCCCGGCCCCCAGTCAGAGGAACTAAAAAAAGCCCAGTCTGAATAGGGTTAAAGTAGTGCCTTTTTCTAATGAAATTCAAAGGCACTGTCTAGTAACACATTAAAAAGACGAATTAAAAATATTTCCGAAATAAAAACGTTTAAAAACCTGTAAGCTATTACTATTTTGTATTCCGTATGGAAGCTTGCTCCAGAGTTTCAGAGCACACACGGAAACTGAAGGCGCGATCGGCAGTGCTTCTCTCCGCCTTAGAGACAGTTTCGGGCACTGATCCAGATTAAGGGAGTTAGCAGAGCGAAGGCCTGTGCGCTTTGGTACTCGACGATGGATCAGTTCAGAAACATACTGGGTTCCATTGCCATTAAAATATAAGTGATGCTGAGCTAAACTGCAGGGTGTCACGGATGGACGTGGATTACGAATAAGCAAACTTGATTTTAAAACCGGGGTTCATAAATCAAGATTGCTATAATTATAAAATACTGTTTGGGTCGTTTACTAGGGATTCTTATTCTAAAGTTCTTTCCTTTCATGTCTACTGACGATGTCTTGTTTCCATTCAAATATATTCAATCTCAATGAAAGCGAATCTTGCTATAGACTGTAGTATATTTATGAAAATAGGATAAAACGCGTTGGCAATCACCCTTGAATATCGAGCTTGTTCACACAATATCAACACAAAGGTCAAAGGTTAGAAAGAATGCAATGCGAATCAAACAACTGATCAATTCCAAAAACTGTGTTACGATTTATCACAAAATTCTCCGAACCACTTTAGTTCCAAATTTGGAAAGGAGGGAATCCTCACTTATGGATTTATTGAGTTAACTTTTTCACGAGAAACATCATCATCATCATCATCATCATCATTTATTACTTGTATGCGCTTTTTAGCATAAAATAATCAAAAGCGCATAACAAAAATGATCTAATAATCATACAATATTTGCAACATGAATCATGGAAACGTTGAAGGGGGATAGACTGAATCGGTAGCTTCATTACGTTCTATATTAGAACAAATCACAGGAAGAAATCATAAGAGAAGAACGCTACAAAATTTGACAAACATCGCTCTGACCTGACCTTTATACTGATAACTAAGGAGAAAATAATAACATTATCAATACCTAATAATGATTTTTTCAAAATAAGCTCTCATTAGCATTTCCGAAATCAATCAATATTATTTCATTATTGCGTGCTTAGCCAATTTTTATTTCATATTTTCCATTGACATACGAACTGTGAAATTCGAAATGTGTATGCCCCTGTATACAAAGCAATGTAGCAATCCCATAATTCAAGAGTTTAGCTGGACGTTTCTAGGGAGGGCAGGAGGAGGTTCTATAATGCTAATGCCAATGCTCGTACCAATGACACTGACAATGACAGTGACAAACGTAAAGACGATGACAATGACAATGACAATGACAATGACAGTGACAGTGACAGTGACAGTGACAGTAACATTGACAGTGACAGTGACAATGACAATGACAAAAGTAATGACAAGGAAAACGATAATGACAATGACAAACATAATGGCAATGAAAATGACAGTGACAGTGACAAGGGTAATGCTAACGACGATGATGAATTAGGATGATGACAAAGGCAACTATACTTGCCCATTTATTTATTTATGACGCTGATGCACACGAAATCGGTTTAGTAACAGGACATGGTACAGATAAAAATCCTAAAATATAGCTCTGTACAATTCAAATGACCGGTTCATAGTCTGTTAATTCATACATCAAGGTATCCCTCTTTTCTCATAATAAAATGCAGATGTGTCTGTCTGTCTGTCTCCTTGCCCTCTACCTTCAATTTCTTTCTTTCTTTCTTTCTTTCTTTCTTTTCCATCCATCCATCCATCCATCCCGATCCATTAATTAATTAATGTATTTATTTATTCTTATATATTCATTCAGCCACTCAGTCAGTCAATCACTCCCTCCCTCATTCATATTAATTAATTAACAAATGAATGAATGAATATGAATGAGGGAAGGAGTGATTGACTGACTGACTGACTGACTGGCTGAATTAATTAATTAATTAGGTATTTAATTAAATAAGTAAGTAAGTAAGTAATTTATTAATTTATTTATTCATTTAATCGCCCCTCCCTCCCTCATTCATATTCATTCATTCATTCAGTTCATTCACTCATTCATTCATTCATTCTTTCATTCAGTCAGTCAGTCACACCCTCTATCATTCATTCATTCATTTATTCGTTCGTTCGTTTTCTCTCACATGACGGTGGCTGTGGAATGCACTCGGCTTGTGATTGCTTACAATATTGGTCAGTTCTCCTCCAGGCAGTTCGGTATTCATACTCTCACCTCTCGCGGGAGGTTTGCCGAAATATACGCACGGCTGGGTACTGTAGCCGAGGGCTGATATATTCCTTTAACAACCGACCCGAGACCTGTTACCGAGCACAGCTCCCAGATCACACTTTAATTACAAAAGAATAATGCGATTCCTTGAATAAAATGGCAACCAGTTGTCTACCTGTCCGCCTCTTGAGTTGTGGCGAGTCGTCATAGGACGTTTCTGAAGTTGCCAACAGCGAGAAATAAGACCGACATGAATCGAACTGCCGCGCACAACCCGCGTCTCGCTAGGTGTCCAGCTAAACTTATTAGTTTTGTCTACGTATGGTAACATAGGAGAAAATGACTGCTACGATTATACAATACGCTAGGATGTGCCTGGAAATCAAGGGTTATTGGCCCAGCTATATCATGGAGTCGCCTAGGTTAGCTACTATTTTCGGGAAGGGTTTTATGAAACATTTGGATTATGAAGACAGGATTTGCTACAGTGTTCCCAATAGCATGGTAATGAAAGCACTGTGGTATAACGTCAGAAAAGTTGAATATTATTCCAGCGGAAGCCTATCCATGTTAATTAACTTGGAGTTTGAAGGTAAGTTTGTTTGTGTCGTTGATATGGAGATATCTTGCCCGTTAAGACTGACAGTAAATGCGAGCAACCATTTTATAGTTGCACCATGACAGACTGATTGAGGTAACAATTTAGCGACATATTCAAACTATTAAGAAAACCTTGCGTTATTGTCAAAACACTTAAGTCGAATTCGAATTTTAATTCTATTCTTATTGGTGAACTTCATTTGTATCCATAACAGAAAGTTGAGAGCATATCTATATTATTTGATATCCACGAACAAATCCACAGTACATCTTACAAAGACAGATGAGGAAATTATCATTATTTGTTATTTGTAATCATCAGTTTTTTAAACTTCTGAGAACTGTTAATGAGGCCTTGTAACATAGCATCCTTTCAATATGACATAACAACTTTAGATATTCCGGCACTTGCAGTACACTTCTGCACTGTATTCAGGAAAACACGATGTATTTGATTCATATTTTAAAGTAATATTCGCGCAACAGTTTTTTCGAAAATGTATTGGCCAACACAGAACTGATTTTAGTGGTTCTATAGATCATGATCTTTCAAGCTGAGTTGGTTTGAGCCCAGCAAATCAAGTCCAATATGTTTACAATTAAAAAAATCAGATTTGTCCTAAGTGTTTCTGCAGAACTGTGATTTACATTGCTCGATTGTAAGATTAGGGTCAAACACGCGATCTGCAAATCCATCTTTTAATTGCAAAATATCAAAGAGGTGTTTACTTTCTACACTTATCTCACTGGGATGTTGTTATTTTCAATTAAAATGTACAAGAAATTGAAAAGCAACAAGGCGACTGAATTTGATTCATTTTACTTAAGTTATCACTTATATTTCATAAAATATTGCAATTTCCTTGTGACATCATTATAAACATCACAGGCCATGGTAAAGGCAAGCTTCATATGAGTTGTCCCCCATACTCAAGACCAACGACCCGCTGTCGACGCGAATTAATTGCTTCGGTCTTACTTTTCGATATTTATCTTTCAAGCAGTAATTATATTTTTTTATCTCCGAAACTCGTTTCTGGTCCAAGATTATAGTTTGCCGTTACCGTTCAACACCACGCTGTGAGACTGTCTTATGAGTTAATATTTTGTCACATTTGAGTTCTATAGCTCTGTTGCATATATAGACTTGTTCTAAGTAATATAGTTGACAAACTCGAAAGAAATACACCTGAGGCATGACAAGTGCAAAAATGTTCTTAGCAAAACATTTCGATAAATAACGAAAACAAACGTTTATCTATAAATCCTAATTTCTAATGAAAACGTTGTGATTGAAAATAGTTTTAAGTGTGAAAAACAAAGTGCCAAATACTTTTTAAATAGAAGTTGTTCTTTCGGAGAGTTATAACAAACAACATTAAAATATCATTTAAATGATTTGAAAACAAAAATGTGTGCTCGTTTGCTTTTTACATTGCAGATAATTCATTTTAAGTCTTAAGCTAACAGAATTTATCTGTGTACAAACCGAGTGTTGTTCTTCGTGTGACTGTACTTGCATATGCAGGCAGACCGCCCGCCGTCTTATTGTATGGTATTCAAACCGTTCTTCCTGTTTTCTGCTGAAAAGTCTAGCTAAATCAAGCTCAAACCTAGTGATTAACAAGCAATATATGACCGCTGCCTTGCCCGATAGCTAGACAAAAACCCGACCAGACGGGCCAGTATTGAGCATGTTCTTTGCTAACCCACAACTAAGGTATAAAGACCAATTAACAGTGACCTTGAGGCTACACTGCTTTGTTCACTTCATATCGTAACAACCACGTTGCGACAATGCTCTAACGATTCTTGGACTGCAAAAGTATAAAATCTTAGCAACTGAGAAAGAGGCTTGAGCTTGTCATTGCTTAGCGAGAACATTTTAAAGGTATGCACTGAAATCTCAAAATTGCATTCGTTTGACTCGAATAAACATAAATAGGAGAGCTCACAAGACCCCACTTGCTCTCTAAATGAATACAGATGATGTTTTTTTGTTGCTTTGAAGGCGCCGACAATCAAAACAAACCGAGTTGGTAGCCACTCTAGCGTTGAGTGTAGCAAATCCGTCGAATAGCTTACCCGACAATATTTCAAGACTTCAGTCTGTCACAAGGCTCTCGCTAAACATAAAATTTGCTTATGGTATTATTACAGACATGTTATTTTCAGTGTTGTTAGCACTTGAACGTGTTGAATATATCGCTAACAGGATCAGCTAAATAGCTTAGTGATAGTTATGCATAAATGACACGGGGCCTGCTTCCGGCGTGAGTTTGCTATTGCCTTTTGGAGTAACAAAGCTCCGACACCTTAGAGCTCTTGTATTGTACGTCTCTTAACGCCTGTTGTACTTGATTACATGCAACTCTCGGATGGTGTTAGATAGCCTGCAATTTCGCAAGAGAGATGAAATTGTCTCTCAGCATGCAAGCCATGAGGTAATTAGTTAATATCATATCAAACAAAGCCTTATCTCCTGGATCTAAGACGGACGATTAAAATGTTTACTTTAGCACCCATAATGACGCCCAAAACAGAGATTTTTATAGTTTGGGCGGCCGGTTTTGGTAGTAGATTTTCATTGATGACTTGGATCTAAGGCGATTAGATTCTGCTCGTGCAAATCCTGTCATTCGGAGTCCCGTTGTGGAACTGAATGGCTTATCGCAGTCACGACAGCACTGACCAAACCAATTAAAAACCAAATGAGCAATCCGCGAGGGCAAAATTAATTTTCACAGCCTCAGTTGTTTTACTTCTCTGTTGTCTCAAGCCACTCCTCCCTAACAATGCTCAGAGCTCGCGCCCCTTGTTGTTTCTTTCTTTTAATCAATACTGCCGGTAAAAGAGACAATACGATAATATGGATCCCATGAAACCCTTTGTACCCGGCTCTTCCACTATGATTAACTGTTATGTAAAACGCCAGGGTTCCTGTCCACTCAAATTTAAGTTTCGTATTTTAGCAACGGGAGCTCACGCAGCTAACTAGGATTTTCTCGCTTACAAACACATAGTTTGGTGTAAAAACTAGTCCCGACTTTACACTAAGCCTTATCCAACACTCTGTATAAATTTCGTCTAGAATTCACCAGTGTGTCTGTCTGTTTGTGTTGAAGAGCGATAAAAGTATTCAGACAGTACTCGCTGCAGTTAGCGGGCCCATTGACTTAGCTTTGTTTAGCACATATGGAAAATATATTTATCCAACGAGCCTCATTTAAAACAGCATGACAAGACAAATTTAAAAAAGTCAGATTTCATACTAAAAATAATAAAATTATCAATCGAATTTTGTTTATGTGGTGCTTTTGTAACTAAGAGTAAATCGCTTCAAGTGAATTTGTAATATTTACACAAGCAACGATATACTTTAATTCTTGGCAGTTGAAACACTGAATCTCTATTGAGCTTCTATTGCTGGCCCTTCTTACTTTGAATTAAAGCTTACTAGTATACTACGTTTCTTTACATGCAAATGTAAATACATTCTTATTCTCAGCTAACAGAAGGCTTTATCACGAAACAAAACGTTCTGTTAAGAAACTGAGACGCGAGTATTAAATACGAATCAAACTGACAAACTCTCCGCTTCCGATCAATGCAGACTCACAACCCGCATATGTGGGAGGAGCGAGCGCTTAGTTTAAATACATTGTCTGCGGTTAGTACGCAACTTAATCACACGAGGAGATGATTTAAAAACCGCGTATAGAACAATTAAAATACAAACTAGCCATTTCAAATCTTGCTAGTACTTTATACGTCATCTCAGTTGGTTTTTTAAAATGTTGCTGTCCCACTGCACTACAAACACGGCTATATAACTTGTGGTATAGCCCGACATCACTGCGCTAATCTTTTCCGTCCGCTGCATTGTTTGTTTTAGCCGAGGTTTTCCTCCCTTTCCAGACCAAATGAGATTTTAAGTATCTAGAAATCCGGCTTATTCCTAAACCGTATAGCATCGCCCGATATTCTTCCTAAATCTCAGGCAATGCCTTAGAAACTCACATCTCCCGAACTGAAGAGATTTATATTGTAATAAGACAAATAGCATTACTAAATTTTCTTAGCAGTTAGTGATCTAAAAAGAAGTGAAGTACATGCAGGGCCAGGGATTTTAAAATAAAATAAAAATAATTAACTTTCTGCTGTTGATACCATTTTTCTCTAATTCATGTCGTAGTTTTCCATGAATGAATTCCGAGCAGCCGATGTCGGTTAACACCGGCAATTTTGTCTTCGATGGGGCCAAACCTGTTTGCTATAGCTACAGAATCACATATTGTGCTAAAACGTAGCTATTGCAAATAGTTACCTCTCGTATCGGTCTTGAGGCATTTTTCTTCATTGCTCTTATGCTATCTTTTATCAGACGAAGTCTTCAACTATGAGACAAATTTAAAATAATCATTTTCGTGATATTTAAAAGTAAAGTGAGAATGCAAACTGAGCACCACATAGCGTCTATACAGAATTGAAGAAGGTCCTCTGCACGCGATGTAAGAAGTATGGGTGATTTCTTTAGGAATTCTTGTTCTCATTAATGTCTAAAACGAAGTTTCGGGGAAAAGCTTCACTCAGGTTTGTTTAGCCTGCAATTATTCTAGCAAAGGATAATCTAACTTGCTCTTCATGTGCGCCCTAATGAGAGCATGACAAAGAAAAGCTATAAGTATTTCATAAGCATGTGGAAATGCTCCAAACTGCGATTTCGCTTTCGCTAGTCCGCAAGTATATGGTTGTATCGATTTATTATTGTAGAAATAATCTGTCGGTAACGATAAACCTTTCAGGTTCCCATGACATTAACCGAGTTTGTGGCCTAAATGTAGTAAAAACATTTGTCAAGCTTCTTTCATATTTCATGATGATATATTGTGACTTTGTGTCGTCGGTCGAAGCAATGACTAGAACTCTCACAATAAATGTCAAATGCGTTACCACGACTGATTGAAACCCATTTTAAAGGCATGTTCTAAGAAGTATAGAAGAAACCTTATTATGGAAAAGAACGTTGAGATTTTGGAAATCAGATCCTGAAAGAGACAACGAAAGATAAACTTGTTAAGCTAAAAAACTGGTTGCTAAGAGCCTTTAGCTGTCAAATGCCGGCCGTTAACTGCATAAAAAATAAATTTTTCGGTAAAGTTTAACATCATAGAAATTAAGTGGTTTAAGCTCGACGATAAATGCAACTAAAGACACCTGAGTAAAATAGCTGAATCTTTTTTGTTTATTTTTTATTAAACTTGAGTTGTCTACATAAAGTAGAAACAATGTTTTCACCTGTATGCGCTATTGCATTAAAAAGCTAACCATTAAGAAAGGAATCTGATTCAACTTGTATCAGCCTTTCACTAAAGTTACACACGTAATAACCACAAACTATTTATACAAGTGTTACGAATATTTGTTCTCTGTATGTAGAAATGAAAAACAAGAAGGGAGAGTTTTATTTAACACAATTAATTCTAAATAATTCAGAGAACAAACGAGAATAGTTTGTGAGATGGATAACTTCAGTGCTTTATAGTTTCTCTTTCTGTGTCTAGATCTTTCCGTGTTGTATACGCTGGTCAAACTGATGAACGACACGAAAATCCACCAGAATAGCTTCTGTTGGGCTTCAGTAAATACACAATGTTTTCCCTGACCCAGCGTGTTGTTTAAACTCTCTTCAAATATCTACTTAAGTGGAAAGACTAGAAAGTACTTGACTTGTAAAACCTTGACCTAATTTATATGCCAATAAATTGGCACCGTCTTTTTATAACTATTGTGCTCTAAAATAACTTGAAGGTTGCTTATGTGAAAACGAACGAATTGTGTATGGGGAGAAAAGTCCTACGTATCTGTAAAGCGTGAATATTTACAAAATTTGGATATTTTTTATTACCAACGCAGCTGCGATCCACTGTATATATACATTACCTAAATTCTTCAAAAGAACATAGAAGGAATTGAAATATAAGTTTATTCTCTAAGTACCTAAACTAACTTCTCTTTGATTCCTACTAAATACTTCAATAAATCTAGTCTTTTATATCTTCCAAAAGATATGACCCTCATTTCTAGTATTACCAAAGTTTTCTACTTGTTTCTGAAATAAATCTTGCTTCAATAAAATCTGTGTTGTGATATAAACACTTTGCCTCTAGCATGCAGAATAGAACTTGTCTCTGAAAAGTGATCAAGTTATTTCACTCTTATTTCGTCAATCTATCAACATTATCTAAAAAATCGTTTTTTCTAATAGTTGATGCATTAGCAGGAATACCATTCTTGGGTTTTTCCTGGGTTTGAACGCGTAGGCGATGGCGACCTAGTCACCGAGTTCCCGGTCGAATCTCTATCTCCAGAGGCATTTTCTCTCTGGCTCTGTCCGTTTGTTATTGGAGGCGAGAGAGGTCTTAAGCTTCCGGATTCATGTAGCTTCATGTGTTTTCTCAGAGAGCTTGGGTGCGTATAGCTTTTGTTGCACCCCTCCATTCTGCAGATGTAAGGTTTGTCCGATGTATGGACGTGCGAATGCTTCTTTCGGTCGCTTGAGTTTGCAAATCTTCGATCGCAGCCAGGAAATTCACAGATGAAGGGTTTTTCACCCGTGTGGGTTCGTTTGTGGATTTTCAAGTTCTCCGACCGCGCAAAGAGCTTTCCACAGCCGGGGAAAGGGCAGGGAAACGGTTTCTCCCCAGTATGGACTCTAATGTGGTTCACAAGTTTATACTTGGCTTTGAAAGGCTGCCCGTTGCGAGGACATTCTTGCCAGTAACAAACATGAAGATTAGAGTCGTTGGAGCTGACATGCTCGTCCGAAATGTGAGTCACTAAGTCAGACATCATAGTGAACTGGTTGCCACATGGTTTTCTCTTGCCCTGGACAGGGTTTTGGTCGATCCAGAGGCACGTGAGAATTTGGTTTGTCGGTTGTTTGATGGGCAATGGAAGATACACGCCTGTAGGTGTCGCACCAGGAAACCCGCCATGCTCCATGAAAGGACCCAGACCTTGTGTGAAACGATCAGATCGATAATAATCTGCAGCAGATCTCCGTCCGTAGCCAAGGGAACTGTTGATTGGAATTGAGTGACCGTGGTGAGGAGATCCTAGCTCGTGGCTCGGAGGTAGAGAGCTGTAGTGAAGATGTGGAGCTCCTGAAACATCACTAAGGCTCTTGTGTGTGACAGCATGGTGGTAGTTGATGTTATTCCCGTGCGGAGCCGCTGCGGTTGGCGGAGTTGGAAACATGTTATGCCTGTGAGAATGTGTATAGTTCGGAGCGTTGGATGTTATGGCCTCTCCACCGTGTAGCGCCATGGATATCGAGTGAGACGTGGCAATGTTGGACGAGGGTAAATGCGGATGTGATTCCTGATGGTGAATAAAGTCATGAGGACCATAACCAGGCGAAGCCATATGACGATACGCAGGAAAAGAATGGTAAACACTCTGCTGCGCGGACATGCCGGGAGGCTTCTGATCGTACGGAATGCCGTCTGGAGTAATTCTTGCTGAAAGTCTCAACGAAGAGAGATGACCGCCAGCATCCATTAAGTGGTTCATTCCAGAAATGGAGTCTTCCTTTCCGCCCTCGATGTGAAATCCCGCTCCTGCTGCTGTGCGTCGAGTGGAGTTCTCTTCACTAGCTTGCTGTGTTCTCGTTGTGTCGTAAGGCAGAATGCAACGCTTGTCGAATGGCCCGTCCATATGAAGGTTTCCTGGGGCATTGAATATGGATAAGCTGGCCGGTGTGCTGTGTAAATAATCAGTCGCAAGACTATTATTAAGAATATCCTACGCGAAATTTTTGAGTGAGCTAGCATATGTTACACCGTTAAGACACAGCGGGACTCCAAGCTTGACAATTGCCTTAAGGACTCATCGGTCACTCTCGCGCATGCGCAACTATGTGATCCTGTAGGATTTTATGATTAGCCATCACCTGCTGGGCTATGGTTATGTCTCTAATTGTTTGATAGCTTCGAAAAACACGCTATATTTGGCATAGTTTTTTATTGACTTAAAAGCCACGACAAATCATTCTATCTGATTTTCTTCCACGAGATCCTGTTTGAGATTATCACTTGTAAAGCGGATCTATTGGGGCGATATTCTTGAGAAAAGACAGGCTGTGCTAGTTGATAGCGGCCGCGAAAGACACTTTGCTAATTCTTGATGAGTGGAGGTTCTCTCGCAGGTGATGGAAAGCTGATAGACACTTGGGTGGGACAAATTTGAATAGCGCAGCACGAAGCCGTAAACACCTCCAAGCAATAGCTTTCATGCGTACCCTTGCTTGTTTTGTACCTCCAACATTCGACTAAAAACAACAACGACTTGAGCCAATTTCGCTCCAATTCACAGTAGCAGCATTGTAGCTGCTAAAAGCGATAAAAGGCTTGAAATCGCTTAGTTAATGGATTCGCGCGCCCTGTTCGCTGTCAAGATAAAATTATTAACACCACATGCGTCAAGCCACTATTGACCAAAGCTACGGGATACTGTAAGGTTTTGCTTTACCGAGGAGAAAGCTCCCGCAGCTAACTCTTTCAGAGAAGTGAGAAGCTCTCTACTAGATCTGCAGGAGATTTCAGTTATCAACACTGCTGGTCCTAGAATTAGCAAGAGGAAATATTCTTTAAAGAAGGGGGAAAATTATCCTGACCTAAGTGTCAGATGTTATCTGCGTCAAGTATACGAAGACTAATTAAGAGATAAACACTATAAGTATCAGTACAGATACGAACTCTAAAAGTTTCCAGTCTTGTTGTAGAACTAAGAATCGTTAATATGCTGCGATTCCCTGTCTTCACACAGTGGAACCCGAGTGATTTCATTGTTCAAAATATCATACCACGACTGTGATGCGCCTTCTGGCCGCGATTGTACATATTTACCCGTTCGCGCACACGATATCAAAAAGAGTGAATAAATACGCTTCGCAACGAGTAACTGAACAGGATCTGTGCTTTTAATTGAATACATTCACACTCACTGTCTCATTAATTTCCGTGTTTTGTTCATTAATATGCTGAGTATAGAGGAGCAATATTAGTTTTCAGAAAAAAAGACAATTTTTTTCACCATATCCCGCTTGGTATATAATTATTTTCGATTGTTATTGAATTTTAAGTGGCAATTGACAAGTTCCTATTGTTTGCACTGCAAGTATGTCGAACGGATTAATATAAGAGTGAAACGTCTAAGTGAGATAAAACACGCTTTGAAGTGAGCACGTAGAAAATATCAGATGTAGTCACAATCAGTTAATCACTTAATGTTTAGTATACTCTTCGTAAACTGCGACATCAACTGAAGAAATCACGAGAGCTCTGACGGTGACCCGTCAGTCTTCACACCGGATGAAATTGAGAATACCACAGGATTCTAAAGACAAATGAAAAGAAAAAGAAATGACCACTGATTGTAGAAAAAAGAATTGTTAATAAAAACATCCTTATTGACTGGGCAAGGTGTTTACTGAGCTTAACAAAACCCTTCTTTAAGCGAGCGAAACATTCCTTTTTGCTTTAATTAATTTTCGCAAAGTGCAAGTAAAGTAAACATTTGTAGGACTGGAAAATCATGTCGATTTTAGACGGCCTAAATTCATCATTAAAATACAACAGTGACTCGTTGAAAGGTAAATGACTATGAGGCACCTGCCTGACATATGATTCACCAGGTTATATTAAAGCATTTCGGACCAGATGGCCGGTCAATTCGTTTAAATGCTGCACCAAAATAAACTGAAAACTAATTTGAGTGGACAGAATTTAAAATTATTTCAATTTGGCTAAAAACAGAATCTGTTTCTCAAATCGTGCTATCGAAGCAAAAGGCACCTAAATGTATAAAAACACTGCTTGTGCAGCACGGGGTCTGCCAATGAAAGTCGTGTTATCCAAACCGTTGTTTTACGTGTCTGAAATTCTCCGCAGTCTTCACAGTTGGCTATTATAACCCATGCGAGCAGTTTCAATAGCCCACAGTGTAATCTGGTATTTTGGATGCTGTTTCTTTAGACCCCGTTGGTTGGAGATTGACAAATTGTGAAGTTCAAGCCGGCCTCCCAGTACAGAAGAATAGATTGCCATAATACACAAGCAAACGATTTAGTATTTATTAGTCATAAATACGAACACGTTTAGAAAAGGGACTGCAGTGCATACGAAGCGATAGAGTTTATAGCATAAATACACTTCAAACAAATAAAGGCAAGTCTCAGATGCATATTTAACCCAGGAGTCGCCGAACTGAACAAATACTTACATGCGGTTGTAATTGACAGTTCTTGCTTTAGGCTGACATTGGAAATTTATCGCCCGTCCTTTTACATAAAGTTTAGCACTTTTTTCCGACATTTTAACGCTTCTACTCAAATATAGGAACATGTGTTGTGTCCGTAATAGCATCACTTAAATTATTGCGGCTTCCGTTAGTTGAAAAGTTACAACCTTTTCAGTTTGTTTAATGGGAGATTCTTAACTTCTCTCCCATTTCGCCAACGTGTTATTAGTTGTCACTGTCCTAAGTTAATGGAACTTCTCATTCCCTAAAGTGCAATTGAAGTTGCCACTGATATAATCAAAATCAATCCATTTATTCAAATTTATTTATTAAAATGAGCTGGCTATCGAGGACAGCCAACAAGGTCACTTCCGAAAAAGCAATTAAAACTGCTTGTTTACCCCAATTGGCGCGGCTTTTCGCTATCCTCAACTTAACTCTCATAGCATGCCAAATTAATTTCCCCAAAAGGCTGTTCCAGCATTTCAAATCATTCCAAATTCATTAAACACTTACTATTCCGCAGTAATTTTCGGCATTCGGCCCGGAATTAGAACTACTTCGCAAATATCACAAAAGAGTCCAGGAATTAATGAGAAGCTTTGAAAATGAATTTCGTTATTAAATGTGCCTGAGTTTTGTATTTAAACTTTTGTCTTACCGACAAAAATGAAAAGAACTAATCATAATGCTAGATTAAAGAGAATCTAAGCATGAAGTTCCGTGGCTAGGGTTTTTACCGATAAAGCTAAGAAGCAGTGGCAGCTGTAGTTATGATAGCTCGCTAAGCATCCGTTGATTTTCAGTTCAGATAAATTTGCGCAGTTGCTGATAGTGATAAGGGTGCAACCTAACTTTCTCGATGGTCTCCCTTTAAGACTGAATGGATTCTGAGAGCTTGTTATGAAATAAAAACAAGCATTCATTCGAAAATAGAGGCCAAAATATACAGATTACAAGAAACATAGATATAAAAATTTATATTCTGAAATCCAACATTATTTTGCAGAGTCAAGTTTCGTAAGCAAGTAATATATTTAAATCCAAGCTCCAAAGCGACTGACAACATTTGTCTAATCAATTAATTCTAATATTAAAAAGAGCAGCTTTCTTCCCTTTTTACAGCGGAACAAAAGCCACAGTTTAATCTTTATTACGGCCCGGCTTTCTTCTTTATTCTTTTCACAATATGGTCTTTTCAATTTACGAAAGAACACTGATTCTAACTGAAACAACTGTTCAGAAAATTAGCGTCTGAGGTCAGGCTAGTTCAGGAGCTATCCTGTAAGGTTTAATGTGGTAGTCTCTTCTTTCAAGAACTTGGCTATAATAATATATATCGACTACTATTCTTTGTAAATATATTCTACAATTGTATAGTAGTGATTAAGCAAACCAGAATAAGCACTGAGCAAATAGAACAAGCTTTACAATTTGTAACATAATATTTGGATATCGCAGAGTAAAGATTAGAATCTCATAGCACTGAGAATGAATGAATCAAGGCGTTGTGAGAAACCGTATTTGAAAAGAACAACCATTTCACAGCTCACTCGACAATCATTGCTTCTTTTCAACACAATGTATTTGTTTCAAAACATAGATTAATTGAAATTACTTTAAGGTAACTATGATAAAACTTATAGAAAGCGAGAATTGCTTGTTCGTATTGTTGTCGGTAAGGTGTAAAGAGAAGTTACAACGGTAATTTCTTCCGACGACATGAGAAATATAGAAGTACTAAACGAAATCGACACCTAAGTAATATTTATTGCCCTTGTTCTTTGTCTTATGTCACCCAATAATATCTCGCGAGTAGCGAAAATGCCCGTTTCAAAACTGAGTGAAATATCTTAAGTTGGCGGCCAACACAAAGTATTACCTCCAGTTAGGAGAACGCATTTGCGTGTGTTCCCTCTAACACTAACTGTTTGATTTCTCATTTCGTAAATTTCACACTTTACATTTACATACAGGAATGAAAAATACTGCAATTGTGACATCAAAAGATAATAGAAACCTAACTAAAGGTGGCCTTGGAGACGCCAAGGTACTGAAAGGAACCCGGGGTACAATCGCAATAGGCAAATGTCAAGAAAGCCGCACGAATCCCATTCATTCGCTGTGCGTAGTCAACCATCTCCCTCAACCTAGCAACGAATATCAATGAGATGGCTTTGTTGAGACGTTACATGGTGTCCACGCTTGTTACAAGCTTATGGCTGTTATTTTGCCAACCAATTCAGAATTATAACGAAGATATGGCGGAACAATGCAAATGAGCAAGTTGTTTTTGTAAATTGCTAGAAGGTGTGACTATTTGGTGAAAATAAGAGTGAGCTTGAATGACTAATGAGTCGTAAAAATGCTTGGGAAACTGCAAAGGAAAAGTGTCTAGGTTAAGGAGCACAACTTGGAAGAGAGAGCAAGAGAGAGAGCAAGCGCGGGAGAGAGAGAGAGACAAACAGACAGACAGACAGACATACATACATACAGACAGAGACAGACAGAGACAGAGACGGATACTGAGAGAGACAGAGAGTGAGGTATTAAATCATGGAACAGTGTAAAATCTTACATTGTTTCTATGAATGCATTTATCACAACGGTAGGATACCGTACACTGTGTTTTTCTCCTGCCATTTCCGTTTTGAGGATAGTATTAATTAAAACTGTTTTTACTCCTAATACGCAGTGTTTCTGTCGGTTCCCGTGTGCGTCCCGCTGTTGACTGGTATAGAACAATATTTTTCAATATTTTTCAATGTTGTCAACGTGAAAGTAAAGCATTTTTAGCTCTTTGTGACATCTTCTCATTTTAAATACTTCTTTCGTTTTAAAACAGCTAGCTGTTAAAGATGTGTAGCTTTTTATTCACTATTTTAGAATAAATACAAGATTTTTTTCCTAGTTCATGCATGGTGTGATTTTTATAGTTGGCTCGCTGGTGGTGAAGCCGCAAAGTCTCGGCGCCCCATGAAATTCGTCTTGAAAGAGAAAGCTGCTAGACACATGACCAATAGTTTTCAACCACAAACTGCTGCGATGTTAAGATCGGTTTGACAGACAACGAACGTCATAGCCTTCAAAAGAGAGAATTTTGAATTCTAGTCTTATTTCACGCTCTGGCTTCTTTGGCAAAACTACCAGCCGCCGAATTAATACGAAACGTCATATAACAGACTGAAATATGCCCGAACGAGGGCGTAGAAAAAACGGAATATGGCTTATTTGGAACATATAATTGGCGGTTTAGATATCCCTTTTTGTAGATAAAGATAGAACTCAGTTGTCTACAGCTATAAAGGATGTACTCTGGATTACACTGAAATCTTAACAAATGTGGCGGCCATTTTGTCTTGTAATGCGCGTATGCAGAGTCGATCAGTGGAATGCACCTTGCAAACATTGTCACAGTTTTGGAAGTGTAAGGCAAGCTACGAGGGGTAAGCAAAGATTCAAGTGTTTGTGGTGGTATATTCAACCATTTAACTGGGATTCAATGCTCTTGTAGAATCACTAGTGTCATACTGGCAGTGGTCATTAACAAGTGAGCTTTTTGACTGCTACTTCATAATGAACCAAAACACGATTCTGATCAACACGACTTCATTTGGAACGATTACACTTTGAACTTTATCCAATGGTTTATAGCTACACACTCATATCACCGTCAGAATTTATTTTTTAGAATTAAAACCACCTTTACAGACATTTTTACTTGAACGAACGCATTTCATGTGCTTACTTTATTATCAATCGTTCCGTTTCACTCTTAGTATACATGTCAGCCTGCTCGTGAACTACAAAGTTTTCGCTGTTTGATATTAGTTCAGATTTGCTTCATTTCTTTGCAAAATACAAATTAAGTTATAGGAATTTGTTCATCAGAAGTTTCCATTTGAACGGTTGTACTCTGTGTTTTTACCCGGTATGTGTTGAAAATTTATGACATCTCACTCAGATTTGAAAGGCACTCTCAGGACTCAAAGGGTTAATAGTACTGATCAAGAGCTCTCATTGGAATGGTCATACCTACGTGTTAACAATTTGTGGCATCTTGAAAGGTTGATAGTACTCATCAAGAGCTTTCATTTGAATGGAACACTTTGTGTTTTACACCACGTATTGAAAAGTTGTGGCATCTCGTTCAGTTTTGAAAGGAACTCTCAGGACTCAAACTCAGAGGGTTATAATAGTACTCATCCACAGCTTTCGTTTATAGAATGACTGCACTTTGTGGTGTATATTCCAATATTTTGAAAATTTACCCTTTTTTCGTGCAAGACACTTGCATAACTTTATAAGTTTTTGTACACTTGCCGCTTCTACTAACTTAGGAAATTATTGAAAATTTACCATGCAAAAATTGCACACTGGAAAATGAGATATGTCAGCTAAAACAGAAGTTAGTTGCCAAATCGGTAGTCGACGGGACGATCTGCTAAGACCCGTTACTCTCACTAATCTAAAACGGTTAGTATAAAGTGCTCATACGGACTTTGTTTGCCTGTGTATGACATATTTTAGTCGGCAATATATTCTTCCGATGGAGACCATTAAACCAAAACAAGTGGGCGAAGGTTAAACATATCACTTGGAACAGCCTGAATCATCACGAATTGTTTTACGATTCAACGATGGAAACTAAGTTAATATATCTGTGTGGTGTGTTAAGGAAACTTTAAGAATTATTTTTAAAAAAACGAGAAATATTTAGAGCTCTGCATCTACTTGCGGTAAAGATAATTTAAGTCAAG
>JANVCK010222159.1:0-11800 GCA_026546655.1 Epizoanthus illoricatus | reverse complement strand
GTACACGATTCTCCGAGAGTATATCTTTTCCAAAGTATTTATACTAATACATATTGTATTTTTCTAAATAAAGTTTTGTCGTCATTTTTGACATGTACTTTCGCCGATGATGTATATATTTTGTGTATCAGTTTATTATATGGTCTATTTCAAACTTGCTGTGCGCAAGTACAAGCACACACGAGTACACGAGCACACGAGCACACGAGCACACGAGTATACGAGCACACGAGCACTCGAGCACACGAGCGACGAGCACACAAGCACACGAGCACACAAGCACACGAGCACACGAGCACACGAGCACACAAGCACACGCATCACTATGACGAGCACAAGCGCGATCACGAACACAAATGCGAGCACAATTATAACCGAACACATAACCATATCTTGCTGGGATGAAACACAGATCAGTAACTGATCATCAGGAAGAATAACTAAAATGTGTATAAATCTGCAATTGGTTTCGGCCCCTTTAAATCCTAGACCAATTGTAGAACATTTTAGGACGAGCCACCCACCGTGTGAGCACAGTTACTGAACAAACGTTAGTAAAGATACGGAAACCCCAACAAGCACAAGCATGAGCACAAGCACAAATGCAAGCACAAGGATATTCATGATGAACGCGTGCTATCCCAGAGCCAGCGTTCTTATTGGCCCGTGGCCTGGAAAGAAGGACTCTGGGAGCATCCACAGGCAAAGTCCATGCACTGATCGGATACGCAGAATTCCGGCCCGCCAACGCCCGTCCGCATATCGCGGAGTTTCTGTTATGCGTATGCGCATGTGTGAGGGTGCTCCCAGGGCCTCTTGTTTTCAGTGAGAATACCCTTGGGCTTGCGATCACCCTCGTGCTTGTGCTTGTATTTCACTGCGTTTACGTCACTAGGCCATGCACAGAGAACGTGGGTTCTGGGAAATATGATTGAAGCGACGTAAGCAAGGTGTCTATGCACGCGGCGTATACTGTATTTATGGTCTGTAGCGCTCGCGCATGCGTCGCCTCGATTCACACTTGATGTCAATCACAAGACAAGCATAAATAACTGAAAAAAATAATTTCTTTTTTCTTGTATTGCGCTTGTGTTTCCTTTGTTCACACAGATTTTTTCTTGTGTTGCGCTAGCACTTGCGCTTGTGAAGTAGGCTTATCTGTGGATAAATATTCAGTTGACTGGGATACGCGAGTGACGTATAAAACACGCAGCTCGGTTCCCGGATGTACAATTCGAGATGTAGACATGCGCAAAAAAAGCCTTATTGAGTATCTAACTGACCAATACTATACTTGTGCCAGGAGCCATAGAAAATGTATCTGTACAAGGCAGTATTAACCGTTCTATATAGTTCAAAACAGCTTTCTGCTGTAAGCGAAGTTTATAATGCGGTTTTAAATCGTTTAAGTCACAGTGTTTGCTGATGATAGATGAAAATACTCAAGAAAATTCAACAGTAGGGCACTAGAAATTAATTATGGTAATGGCCGAATTTTTTGTTTGTGTCACGTTACGATATAATAATACAAGCATAAAAAGTTGGATGCAATTTCAGTCTACTTTGCACTAATTTATTCAGAAGAACGGCGACAATAGAATTGTTAAAAAAATCTCTTTCTGATTTGATAAAAAAAAGTTCAGAACCAAAACCAAACTCAAAATCTTTAGTTCATCTCTTCCGACTCGTATTTCTCGCATACTTTCTTAAGAAAAAAATCAAGGACTGGTATTATATTATTTAACTTTCATGTAACTGACTACGTTATATTCCTATTAAGACAGGCATATTGTAATTAACGCAGAGATTGATGAATGAAATTGATATCCAACAAATTTCTGTTGCCTTTAGGCTCGGATACCATTAAAAGCAATTGAAAAGGCAAGAAAACAAACGAACGCGGCTTCTTGTAATACTAGGCCGGTAAATGACCAATTAATGACTAATTTGCACATTGATTCGATGCGTTCCCGGCCTGAGGGTCTGTGTAAGGTTACTATGTGCACAGATCATTCAGTCAAAATTGCCGACATTCACAGATGATAATACGTGTCACTCTCTGTTTATAGAAGGAAGATAAATCATTACAGAACTTTAATATTACACGTGAAAGGTGTTAGACCACGTAGATAGTTATTTTTAAAACCACTTCAATTTAAGAGACACAGTGCAAACAGAAAAAGTGATGTTTCAAACATCATGGTTGATAGAAAAATAGTTTGCCTTAGTCGTATAGTTTGTCCAAGATAGCAAATTGCATCACAAACAAAAATGTCTTCATACTGACTAGTGAGTCATCAACAAACTGTTTTCATTAAAATATTTTTAATTATATGATAGACGACATAGCCATCAGCTTTAGAAACAGCGACTATATATTAAAAACAATATTTTGAATTTTCAGGAGTATAGCAATGGAAGCATTCAAAAATTGGTACAAAAAGAACCCCGTTCAATACGACAAATATTTAAAGCAAAGTTCACTGCAAACATCTCTGTGTTTATGTGGGGATTGAACTTTTTCCTTTGAATTCCACTTGTAGTAATACGTCCTTCATAATTCGTGTAGACCGTAAAGAGGAACAATCCTACAGGATATCGTTTGTATTTGCCTCTGATATCCAACATTTAGGGACTCTAAAAACAGAACCGCTTCATTTATTAAAATGTCGCACTCCACAAATTACAAGCCTGGCTCAGATATGTACCATATATTTTAATATTTTAAAATATCAGTGGTACTTAAGCAAGTTATGTGTATAGAAAGAAAGCCAACTATTAATCTTCCGGAAGAGCAATCTGCCACTCATGGGATTTCTAAGGCAAGGGAGGTACACATGCCATGTTATGTTGTTCTATATGTACGCCTGTGTCTGTCTGTCTATCGATCTGATTATCCTTCTGTCTGAAGTGTCTATCTCTCTGTCTGTCCGTCTATCTGTCTATCTATCTGATTATCCTTCTGTCTGAAGTGTCTATCTCTCTGTCTGCCCGTGTATCCGATTGTCTGTGTGACTGATGGTGTCTATCTATCCGTCCGTCCGTCTGTCTGCATGTCTATCTATCTGTTTCTCTGTATGTGTATCTCTCTCTCTGACTGATTCAAAATAACTGCTACATTCGCTTGGAAAAACGGTTATGATATACTTTTCTTATACTATACTCTTTCTTTCTTGTTCTGTCGCCTGATAAATACAAGCTCTATTATTACAATCTCACTCGGATATTGTATTACTGAAGAAAAGGGAATGAATATAGAAAGGTTTGCCAACATGCGCCCGTCCCCAGTCTCTCTAGTCACTGTTTGCTTGCGTTCCACAAGTTTACCATTATTCCCTATCACTCCTATTCAATCGCTATCATTCCTATTCATTCCCCATCATTCCTATTCATTCCCCATCATTCCCTATCATTCCTATTCATTCCCTATCACTCCTATTTATTGCCTATCATTTTTATTCATTCCCTATAATTAATTCCCTATCATTCCCTATTATTCCTAGTCATTCCCTATCATTCCTTATCATTCCTTATCATTCCTATTCGTTCCCTATCATTCCTATTCATCCCCTATCAGTCCCTATCATTCCCTATCAGTCCCTATCATTCCCTATCACTCCTATTTATTCCCAATCACTCCTATTTATTTCCTATATATCATTCTTATTCATTCCCTATCATTCTCCACCATTCCCTATCATTTCCTATCATCCCCTATAATTCCCTATTATTCCCTATCATTCCTTGTCATCCCTAGTCATTCCCTATCATTCCCTATCATTCCCCATCATTCTCTATCATTCCTTGTCATGCCTAGTCATTCCTTATCATTCCCTATCATTTCCTATCATCCCCTATCATTCCCCATCATTCCCTATTATCCCTAGTCATTCCCTATCATTTCCTATCATCCCCTATCATTCCCTATCATTCCCTACCATTCCCTATTATCCCTAGTCATTCCCTATCATTCCCTATCATTCCCTATCATTCCCTATTATCCCTAGTCATTCTCTACCATTCCCTATCATTTCCTATCATACCCTATCATTCCCTATTATTCCCTATCATTCCTTGTCATCCCTAGTCATTCCCTATCATTTCCTATCATTACCATCATTCCCTATCATTCCCCATCATTCCCTATCATTCCCATCATTCCCTATCATTCCCTATCATTCCCTATCATTACCATCATTCCCTATCATTCCCCATCATTCCCTATCATTCCCCATCATTCCCTATCATTCCCTATCATTCCCCATCATTCCCTATCATTCCCTATCATTACCATCATTCCCTATCATTCCCTGTCATTCCTGGTCATTCCCTACCATTCCCTATCATTTTTATTTAAAATTGCCTATCATTTTTCCCTATTATTCCTTATCATTCCCTATCATTCCCTGGCATTCCTGGTCATTCCCTATCATTCATTATCATTCCCTATCATGCCCTAACGTTCCCTGTCATTCCTGGTCATTCCCTATCATTGCCTATCATTGCCTATTATTCTCTATCATTCCCCACCATTCCCTATCATTCCCTACCATTTCCCATCATTCCAGAATCGAAGAACTGCAGGCGTCAGGTCAGGAAAATGGGTCTTTGAATTTCAAGACTTCTTCCAGACTTTCCAGACTTACTACAAACTCTGAGTGAAGTCTCTGTAACAGCGACAGAATAGCGACAACTTTCAGTTGTGCGCCTCGGTAGCAATGTTTCCGCTTAAGAAAGAGAGAGAGAAGGATTGAATGATTGATAAATGAAAACTACTCCGAAATAGGTCATACGTATTTTGGAGGTGGAGATCAGGCATGGAATTGGGTGTGGCAAATTGTTTATTTTGGTCAGGCACTCTTCCACCCACAATTCTGGTGAGCATCCTCCTCGGGTTTATAGTTAAGTCAGTTTACAGTTCTTACTGTAATGTTTCCTACATATATCGGTTTAATTTATGTATATGTGTGTTGTTCTATCGACCATTTATTGTTAGTCTATTTGTTTTGTATATTTATAGTGTTTATCTGGGGATATTTTAGAAGAGGGTAATAATAGGTTAACCGCCAACCGTCAAACAGCCTAACATCTTACCAGCAACAATCAAAAATGGTTATTTTTTACCGTCAAAATCGGGGGTGGAAGCGGAATCATGAATCATGAATCATAGGTGTAAAGTCGGTAGGAATCATGAATCACGAATCATGAAAATTTTGAAGATGAGTCATGAATCATTGAGATAAAAGAGAAAGTAATCATGAATATCTAAGGTCAAATGATTCCACTTCCACTCCCTAGTCAAAAACCGTTCAATCAACCACCAATCGTCAAACGGCCTAAATATTTACCGTCAAAGCACCCCCGCCCCCATCCCCCAATTGAGATCCTCTTTTAAGGTGGGTCATTTTTCTCGTGGGGATGGATTTGTGTGTCTTGCACCAACAAGGGGACCATTGTGATAACACATGCTCTCTGGGCGTACCTTCAAGTACATAACAAATAAATGAAAGCAAAAAGTTCTAGACAACTCGTGGTCGAAACAGCAAGAGCAAAACCACGGGATACGCTTTCTGTTTATTTACAGCACTACTTTGGTTGTGAACTTATTGTTCTTTGTAACAAAGAAGCATAGAGAGTTTCTATTCACTTGCTTACATCATTTGGGCTGTCAAGGTGTAGGAGCCATATTGATGACAGGTGTCACTCTGAGTGAGTGAGATCAACTGCGAGATGAGAGAAAAAGCATTTAACCTGCTAAAGACAATCCTGATAAGACCAAAAATGCTCTTACTTTTGAACGAGTTCACAAACATTATAACATAATCATTCATTTTACATCTCTTCAGGAAAGCGTACAAGTGTTTGGTGTTACTAGTTTCTTACAACTGAAAAGTTGAAAATTCCCACCAAGCTCAACTTTTGAACCAGTAATCAAAAACCCATAACATGACCATTCATTTTACATTTCTTGAAGAGTAGAAGTGTTTGATATTCGTCACGTTTTACAATTGAAGAGTTAAACTCCCCACCAAGCCTAACTTTTGAACCAGTTGACAAAAACCCAAAACATGACCATTCATTTTGCATCTCTTAAAGAGTTTCTAGAAGTGTTTGGTGTTACCTGTTTCTTACAACTGAAGAGTTGAAAATCTTCATATAATTTTGGAACAGCTTGAAGTTTCAAGTGTTGAATATGTAATATGTAATATATTTTGGCTGCGTCGGCGAGTAGGCCAAATTATGGGATTGATCAACTCAGTAAAAGTTGATATGTTATGCTTTTCGCCGTGAGGGTCGAAGGTTTGAGCTAACGAAGGGCTAGCGCTCGAAACGTCAGCTGAAACCTTCCATGCATTCTCACGGCGAAAAACATAACACATCAAACTTTTGGTTGATCAATCCCATTTTTTGTAAATAATATATACATGGCCTTCAAAATGACAGTGGATTAATTTCGCTAAGAAAAAAGTCGAGATGTGCAGTTGGGGACGTATATAGTTCAAACGTTGAAAAAAGAAATTCAATAGTAAACAACTCCTTGCTCATTTTCGTAAACTTGTTGCCATTTATTAGCTCGATTTGCAGTCTTTGTTGTCCTCTCACATCCCCTGCTACTAAATATAAAACAAATTTTGATAACAAAAACAAATGAAAAAGGGGACGTTTCTTACAATCAACACCTTATAACTAGTTCTACTATATTGTGTAGTTTTAACCAATCAAGAGTCTTTTTAAGTTACTTTCACCCCTTTACTTCTCACGTATTCTGTCACTGATTTCAAAGTTTTAATAAATTCCGAAATATGCTAACTATTGAACGGTTAATATAAACGCACAATATGACAATTAATTTAACATTTGTTAAAGCTAGAGTATTAGTCTTTGGTGTTACTTAATTCTTATAGTCAACGAGTTGCAAATTTTAAGCCTCATTTTTTACAACTGAAGAGTTTAAAACTCCTACCATTCTTAACTTTTGAACAAAGCATGCCTATATAGACAAAAAAAACTTTGACACTTTAGAACGAATTAAGCACAGAAATGTGATTATTTTTATCATTGTAACATAAAAAGTTTAAACTTTAAATGGCCCATATAAAACTTTACATTTATAACTATCCAACTGCCGGTAGCGCTATACATTTCAGACGTTGACACTTCAGCAAATATTTCTCTTTTCTTGGTCTTTGTGAAAATCCACCACGAATAAGCAAGTAAGAATTAATCAGACTGACACTAACTTAAAGCATCGAAAGCTAGAAATATTTATTCTTGTATATACAAATATGAAATTAAATATTTAGAAACAATTTTTTTCCTTGAGATTCTACTCATCAAGAGCTTTTATTTCATGGCCCAATGTGTTGAGAATTTATGACATCTCACCCAGTTTTAAAAGGCACTCTCAGGACTCAAAGGGTTAATAGTACTCATCAAGAGCTTTCATTTGAATGGTCACACTTTGTTTTTACCCACGTGTTGAGAAGGGTTGATAAGGCACTATCAACAGAGGGTTAAAACTCTCTAATAAAGCAAGCCTTTGTATTCTTCAAGATAAACCGAAGAAGTATCGCTTTATTAACATAAAATTAAATCGCCCATCAAAACACCGAAACTATTCTGAAGTCACCCACTGAGATACCTGTGACGAGGTAACGGCTGGCTGGATAATTGAGAGAATTGTTTGCATGAGATTTGTTGATTTTATTTGCAAAAACAAACAAAGTTCAAGGTTACGAAATTTTGCAACGTTTTTGGTTACTCAACAGTTTCAAGATTTCTTCAACACAAATTTCGTCTACTGATATATTTCAACATAGTGCATCTTTTGATTTATGGCTGAATTTGAAAATTTAAAAAAATCCAAAAAAAGACTAGATATAATCGAAACCAATGGAAGTGATTAGTTGATTTTAGCTGAAACACAATTAAGTTCAGGGTTACAAAGTTTTGCCACTCGTTTTTGTTAATCGCTTAATATTTCGACAATGGAAGCACCACAAATATTAAAATAATGTTCACATATTTCAGTTTCGTGTTGCTCTCGAGTCGGTTGGATTTAAAATCAACACCAAGAAAACTATACGTTAACCGAAATGAAGCAAATAATGTGGAAATGCAGATAACTACAATCATTCCTTATGTAAGTGCCATCCTTCACGTGTTGATCTGAATAAAATCTTTCATAATATGTTACTGCGGAGTGGGAGCGAGTCTTAATTGTTCTTCTACAAAGATGAAGTCCAGCGATATAAAAAATTTATTCGGTATGACATTGATAGTATGTCTTCATTGATATAAACATGGAGCTCTCAGCTGTCCGATTCACACGATAAAAAGCTGAACTTATTCAATTTCTTCCACAAGTGAAACTCTGTTTTATTAAAACGAAAATATTAACAATGGCATTTTAATAGATTTAATCTAGTTTTCCAAACCTTTACGACCAAAATAATAAATTACCGATAAAACTTTGAGAATTAACGCAATGTTATCGTTATTTTGATTTAACTGCCAGCTGTCTGGTTTATATTTTTGAAAATAGAGGCTTACTACCAAACTATATTTTATTAGAAAGTCTGTATGTTTGAATGTAGTAAGGAATTTAAAGAATTTGGAAAAATAATTTATATATGCTAAAGACATTTAAAATCCACAGGAGGCAGTGGAGAAAATTGTAAACTGCTAACTCCTATAAGAAATGGAAGATTTAGCTTTACTTCTGGTAGCTTCTTGTTCCCTTAGAAACGGGTTTACTCAAAAATATTGTTTCCTCTAGCTTACGAAAAAACAGAGAATAATTAAAATTAATTAAAATGTTTATACAATGCCAAAATTAGCCTCATGATTTATTATTATTACCCGTCTCTGAAATAGTAAATGTCCCTAATTTCTGGAAATGTTCGAGAAAAGACACATTTGTGAAAATTTGTACTGCATTCTGTTTTTGATTAACTTTAACCAAGTGCATGCAGAACCTGTTCTGCTCTCTGCATTGAATATCTAAAGAAACTATAGTTGTTGGTTTGAAAACAAAAAGGCATTGAACTGGCTGACATTTATCAGCGGGGCCATTGATGATAATAAATCACCAGGAAGAGGGAAATATGGAGCAATAACAACTCTTGAGGTTCATGCTGTGCGGAATGTGAGGACCTACTGTTATTTCCAACAGTTTAAAACCAGTTCAATAAAATAACAACTATTGACAATTCGTATAGAACAATTTAAAGCCTTTTAAGCTGTGATAAACCAAAAACTCCGTCCATGGGGTGATATAAGTCTTCTTAAAACTCTGCTTTCTCTATGAACCGCCCTGTTTATATATAATTGTAGTAGAGTGGCCGGATTTAAATTATACTAGACGAAATAACTACAAATACGCCAAATAAAGTTAGCAGGTAAATGGCAAATCGTTCCTTTTCGTGTCTTATTACATGTTGAATATTTCATCTTAAACATACAGATTCGATACATCTGTTGTAGTGACAGAAATTGAAAAGTTACTCCTATAGATTCCAATGCAAATGGCTCATCCTGTTTTGGAGACCACCACAACGCAAGTTAGTAATTGTTTTCAACATCTCTATTCAAACAACTCTTCGAGGGGGTAGAGTCCAATGCCTTGGGGCGTGCGGGCATCGTTGCAAACGTCAAAATATACCAACCAGCGAAATTTGAAGAAGTATTCCAATAGACTACACTTTGACAAAATAGGAATTTCTTAATCAGAAATTCAGTACTCTATTACAAATATTTTACCGACTCAAGGCATATACCGTATGACATATACTTAAAATAAAGACATTCTTCTTTGGTCAATTTAGTTGATAGAATACATTTTCAAGTAATGATCATGGATACGTGCCAGGTCTTCCTAAGAAACATAAATACACATAGCACCAAGGGCAGAGACTAAACAGGCAATACTGACGTTTTCAGTAACATAACTTTGTTTCTGTGTCGTATGGTCAAATACTATTACACATGCAACACAAAGAGATGAAAATATTCTAAAAGGGAAAAGAGAAAATATAATTTTGAAGCAAAGTGCAAAATGGCACAGAAAGAAGTGAATTAGGCTTCATCAAACTTAATTTCTGTACCCACAGTAAAAAAAAAAGTTGTAATATTTCTTCATTAGACGGTTGATCTCGCTAATAGGCAAATTCGACCACAATCCCTAGCGCTGCTGTAGTGTGACCTACTACAGTGATTATTGCTTATTAAGGATCAGTGTCAGTGACTTGCATGTGAAAAGAAATGGACGGAGTATTCAAGGAGTAGTCACAGAACAAAGGAATATTTTTTGCAAGCCTATAAGCTAATATGCTTATAGGTTCTCGCAATGCTTTCACATGGTTTATAAACCTTTACCCATCTCTACAGTTATAACTTCAAGACACCCCCTTCACAAGTGTATTCAACAATTATTGCTACATGAGTTGATACAAGAGTCAAACAGAACCAAAAATGGAATATCATCATCACTCTGCATGGCAAGTCTATAATCTTCCGGTTATTCAATTTACACCTAGAAAAAGTTGATATTACTTTTCCTCGAACGAAATATTCAAGGAGAATTCAAGAAGTCTGAGCAAAAGCACCTCTTTAAACTAGAATTAATTTACTGGAGTATTCAAGGAGCTTGAAGAGTATAAACACAAACCCTGTTATTCGTGTTTTTCTGGGTAAGATATTGCACCCATGTGGTTTCGGCTGAATGTCTTCCTCATTGCATCGGAGGACTAAAGGACGCGGTTAATTCTTCATTCTTATTTACGTTTTTCTAACTTTCAATAAAATACAGCCTTTATGGGAAGCCTCTACCATTCTGATCAGAGATAAAACTTGAATTCAACTACATTTTTTTCTAAGAACAATTCTCTTTGGCTTTAAAGAAAATATTGATGCACTGAATAATGATGCATAGAATTTTAGAATTCTAGTCACTAAATGCTTTATCTATAAATGTAAGGCCCCGTTCACACTATACCAGTTAAGTTTTGTGCCGGCACAAAAAACTAAACGCTTCTTTCGGCACAAGTTTTATGCTGGCACGATGCTGCGCCGATTCGGTCTTTGTATCGGATTGTGCAGATTTGCTCCGTTCCTGTCCACACTGTACCTGGTAGCTTTCTGTGCCGGCACGAAAACCTATCCGGTATAGTGTGAACTGACATAGCCTAAATGTAAGGGAGTTCAACAAATTTTGGCCTGCAGAGCCACAACAGATATACGCACGCGCGCACATTATAGAATGCACTTTACAAAACAAAGAAAACCTTACTGCGAAGTGGTGAAACTGAAATGAAAAACTGTAATACTTTGATACTGTAATACATACTTTGTAAAACGTTAAGTTAAAATGAATAAAATAAACGCGAAAAATTCTTTGATTAAACTGGACAGGAAGACTATTGAAACGACGAGAAAGTTGGAGGAGCGCAAGACTTGATTTTCAGGTCCAGTGTAAGACTCGATTTTCGTCGTATTCTGAAATATATACCCGTTTGGTACGGCAGTCCTATACTGTATAAAAACATGGAGAATGACAGAATCAGATATATATGTGGAGAATTCAGTATATGAACTCCAGAGGAAATGTCTCAGAAAGATTCTGCTTGCATGTCGATGGAACTTACAATGAAGAGCTCTACTGCACGGCAAAAACAACGACGCTGGAGGTTAATTGGGCACATCTTGACGCGCGATAATACAGAGATTGCATTTTAAAACATGGAGCCGTCAGTGGTAAAACAAAAGAAAAGCCGGCTTCGCATAACATGGAGGTGGACTA
>JANVCK010221827.1:0-10387 GCA_026546655.1 Epizoanthus illoricatus | reverse complement strand
TATTAAACAATGTATAAAATTTTTGTAGTCTTCTCAGATCTAAAATGCAGTTTTAGACCTCTATTTATCAAATATTAAAATAGACTAGCTCGTTATAGTTCTCAGAGAAAGCAAAGATCAGCTGTTCCATTTCATTGATCATGCATGAGTTCAACTTTATATATTTTGTAACACAAATGTTTTATCTCGATCAAGTTTTCAGTATTGAATATTGAATAATTTATTGATCACATCAGTTCGAAGAGTTCTGTACATTTATTGAATGCACAATGCACTTCAGACACTTGTATTAACTTTTAGTACGTTGCAGCCAGTCTGAAGGCAAATCACGGCCTACAGCTCATGCCTTAATGCATGGTAGAAATTTTACTATTCAATGCAGTAGGCCAGTCATCACATGTACAAGATTTAAAAGGTTCTCATTTGCTCACAAACTATGTCCACCAGAGCAATTGCAGAATACACCCCCATCTTTGTTCGGTGCCTTCGCAGATGCATTTTTCTCTTCGTTTTATATATCCGTCTACTTTCTTTAATTTAGTAGCCTGTCACTTGAGCGAATCTTTCCTCTGGTATCCAGTGTAAGCAAATGAAGGCATTTAATAGTATGACTTGCTCAGAAGTTTAATTAAAGATAATCTTGTATTTTGCCATCTGACAGGAACGTTGTAATGTATTGCGGAAATGGCAAGACTTGATCATGAAGAATCAGGAAGATATTGCGATTTTGATGAATGCAGAAATGGTAAGATATATGGTGGTGGCACAGATAGCCCAGTTGTCAAGTTCGTTTAATAATTACTATAATTATGCTGAATTGATGGTAGATTGTTCCTAAGTCCCCCGAAATTGGACCCTTTCACGACTGTCCATAATTTCCAACCATATGCAATATTAAGACTACCATGCATGTTTTTTTTAATCAGGGATATTAATAGTAGTGTTCATCCATGTTACAGTTGTTGCAAAAACATTTTAGCCCAATTTGCAAAACAATTACGAACATCTATCGTCTCCTTACAATAATACAAATTATAGAGGAAAATTCAGTAGTTGGTAATGGAATAAAGGAATGGATCAGAAACAGCAATATTTTGAAGATGAACCACCAAATTCTCCTAACCATTTTTAGAAGAAATGTCTAGAGAATGGTAAGGAGAATTTAGCAGTACATCATGTGGTGTGTTTGGGGTTGAAGGGGTTAATGTATGAAATGAATTATCTTTGCCTTTACTCCCACCACTTTCTCCCTTCTCCATATACCTATGTCTTGCATTCAGTGATAAGTATAAATTTAAATTAAGAAATATAAATATAATTTGTTCATTCTAGGGAAAACCCATCAAAGAATCCAGAGGAGAGGTTGCATATGCTGCCTCATTTGTTGAATGGTTTGCCGAAGAGGCCAAGCGAGTCTATGGAGACATCATACCTTCCCCTTCACACAGTCGCAGGTTACTGGTTCTCAAACAGCCAATAGGAGTAGCTGCACTCTGGACTCCAGTTAGTAATATCATAAAATGTTATGTGAACTGACTTTAAGTGTAGAAACTGATTCAAGAGACAGGCAGGCAGGCAGGCAAATGGACAGTCAGATGCCCAAATATGACTAGGACTGTAGCTCAAGCTCAAACAGAGGATAAAAGAGTATATTCCAAACAAATCACCAGGGTAATAGCTCAGGGGGTAGGCAACTGCAATATAAAAGTGACGGGGGGAGGTGTGAATGAAGCCATAATTTAACACCAAAAAAATTACAATGAGCAGAAACTAAACCAAAAAAATACCCAGGATCCAAGCAAATGAAATGAAGCACACACTTAAGCACAAAGGCATTCAAGTGTTATGATGTTCAAATTATAAAGATGACCTCACTGTCGAGCAATGAGATGCAGTGATTATAATAAAAAGTGTCAACGATTAATAAATAACCACTGGTACAGGATCAGATGTGTTTGTGTACCGTAAAATTTTCAAGCTTTGTAAATGGAATAGATGAAATTATTTTGTGCAAAATTGCAAGTAGTATCATTTGTTGACTTAAATCTGAAAAATACTGGCTAGAATCTCATGACCCCAAAGAATACCAGCCAGAACGTCACTACCAAGAAAACACTAGGTAAAATTGTCAACCAAAAAAACAATACCAAAATCAAAAATTCCAAACCAACTTCCCCATCAGTTTTAAATCAGAGTACCCCCCATGGGGGTAATAATGACATTATTTGGCCTTGTAGTAAACTTTGGGAGGGCAGCTTGCCCCCTTCCCCCCCCCTCCTGGCAAGCTACAGCCAGGCACTTACCCCAGAGGACAAAACACAAAGCTTCAGACTAATTAGTCTAGCTCAGTGTTAACTTGAAGGGTATAGCTCAGAATTTTATGTTTTCAACTTTTCAATGCAGTGGAATTTTCCAGTTGCTATGGTAACTCGGAAAGCAGCAGCAGCACTAGCAGCAGGCTGTTCAGTGATAATCAAACCCTCCGAGGATACCCCGCTGTGTGCCCTGGCCCTGCAACAGGTATCTGCTAAATAATGTGACAGTAGATGGCATTGAGGAGAATTTTATGTGTGTGTACATTGTACTGTTCAAGGGAATGTAATAAAAGCAATTTCTGTCATTATCCATAGAGTTAGCGGGTAATACAGGGTTGTCATGGAGTCTATAAAAGTCATAGAATTTGGAAAATTTAAAGGCAATAGTCATGGAAAATCATGGAACTTTTTGTCAGAATGAGAAAAATGAAATAAAAGTGAAAACACTCCTAAACTGCGGGAAATCCCATTTTGGAGAATAAATATTTTAAAACATTTCTGGGAGAGCCTGTCTCCAGACCCCCTAAAAACATATTTCTTGGTCTGGAATTTCAAAATTTGTTAATGACGGAAAAGTCACGGGAAAGTCATGGAATTTTGACTTGTAAGATCTGTGGCAACTCTGTAATATGTGTGTAACTTTCGAGAAAAACAAGGCAAATTGTGAGTTATAATAATGACTTCACGTTTCCACAACTGTTACCAAGTGGCAGATCTAGGGAAGGGCCAGGCATTTTTGCGATGTATGAAATTCTCCACCAATCAAAGGAAATCTAAAAATAACAGTTTATTGTGGCAGAAAAGTACAGAAGAGATGATGATAAGCCATAAAAGAACGTGGATAGTTAAATTGGGGAAGATTAAAATGGATTACAAACTCCCAATTTAATTTCGGTCCAGGCTAGACATAATGGGCCCATTATTTAAATGAAGTCCAAATCTTAGCCAACGACTATCTTTTGTTCAGAGATGTTGAAAGCAAAAGATAGACGCTGACTAGGGTTTAGACTTCGTTTCATAATCAGCCCAATAGGTTTAACCCATTTGCTGTCAAAATTATGTTTCTTGTATTTAGACACTTATTATTTCCACATAATTCAAGTTCCATTTTATTCATTTTATCGTTTCTTGTTGACCTGTTGAGCTTACAACTCGTGTTTCATGACTGTAAAGCAAAACGCCGTGACATAGCCTCTGTAAGTGATGTGTCTCAGTCTATAAATTAATTTTTATAGCTTGCAGAGGAGGCTGGTTTTCCTGCAGGTGTGGTCAACACTGTCACGTGCTCGCGTGACAACGTAAACTCTCTCACTGATGCCGTACTCAAGAGTGACCTTGTCACAAAGTTCTCATTTACTGGTTCGACAGCAACTGGAAAGGTAACTTCATTTTCAGGGGGGGCATATTATTGAGGGAAGTTCGGTGCTTCCTTGGGTAGCGGAATTCTATTACTTAGGGTTGGTTATGGTTGAGTGACTCATACATTCCAGCCTTCCTATATTTCCTATATATTTTATAGGATCCTATAAAACTCCTATATTCAGGCAAAAACTCCTATATTTCCTATAAATTCAGCTCAAACCAAAAATAAAATAAAAAGGCCAGTAACTATCATTCTAAGTACTGTTATACATCTTTTAGAGAGGACTTGTCCATCTTGAACATCTGTTATCTTCAGGGTCAACCATTTGACCTCTAGGGGGGGGGTGATTTCTAGAAAAAAATATTTTGCAAGCAGATTTTCATGAGGGAAAAAGCCTGCACAAGATTACGAGCGAAAACAAACATTCATGCAAGATACTCCTGTGGGCTGTGACTACACGGGGAAAGAACCGGGAACTTACATCTTGAAATGGTTGGAATTATATTTTTAATGTAATTTTGCAACCAAAACATTTTAATGTGTAAACTATAAGTAAGACTGAACTCTCGGAACATAACGATATTAAAATTGGATAAAACATTAGGATGCAGTTTGGCACTAATAAAGTAACCGTACCTTTGTCATTCTCGTCATTAGCATTGTTTTCCAAAATTTAAATCCTAACCGAATTCTGGTACTAACTTGAGATTTATTTCGGGGGGGGAGGGGTTATCAGCGGTGCATTTACGGGATGGGGGTGCGGCTGCCCTTTCATTGCTATTCAGCTCAACTGAAAACGTTTCTGGCAAGTGCGTAATCAGATCCCCTTTCCGGCGTTTCCTCTAAATTTCGTCCATCTACTTCTGTTTATCATCAGAGGGGCTTTACATTTAAGATTCTTGCAGTCAACGGACGTGATGTGAGAACCGTACCCAGAAGATTTTTGTTGTAGTTTTAAAGATTGTGTCGAAGTTTTGCCCAAATATTCGAAACAAAGTTTGCGGTCGCTCCATCTCAAAATCGTTTATTTTCTTCCAAATTGTGCAGAATAAAAATCGTAAAAGGCAGAATAACCGCAAAATAATGTCCTTTCGAAATATCCGAATAACGAGTTCAAATGATGATTTACTTGCAAATAAGAGGCTTTTCATTTTCTTCCACCGAGACGATCTCAGACTATTATGGCAGATGGTTGAAGTTTTGATTCAGGTTTGCGAACGTTTCGTCTGCAATTTTAAAATCTACAATGAAGATCTTAACTTCTGACTACGGTTCTCACATGACTTTCGTTGACTGTAACTATTCTTATTAGGGGGTATAGTTTTGGAACTTTATAGAGGAGGAGTGTGGGAAGGGTTTGCGGATCGGTGTATTTTGTCTAAAATTTCGTTCGGATTACGGATTTCGAAGAAAATTTCCGCGGTTCGCGGATCCTATCAATGTAGTGGATTCAGATTTGGCCAATTTTTTGGACCGGATTTCGGATTTAACGGACTTAACTATCAAAATGTATCGGATCGACGGATTCATATTCAGATCATTAAGTATTGCGGATTAGGATTTGAGCAAGAACACTTGCTGATCGACGGATGTTCCTATCCCCGTTCACCCCCCCCTTATAGTATATCAGTCGAATTTAAACCTTCAATTTGCTATATTATTTATTTCCTGCATTTTTTCCATTAATGACGTAGCTACTGATGCACAAATGCGTCGACACGGTTAAGAAGATTTCCATGGAGCTGGGAGGGAACGCGCCGTTTATTGTGTTTGACTCGGCTGATGTTGGAAAGGCTGTGGGCGCAGCAATGATATGCAAGTTCAGAAACACAGGACAGGTTTGTTAGAACAGCTCGGTATGAAATATTTCTTGAGGAACCAGTTTGTTTTTATTTTGGCAGTTTACTGCCGATTTACACAACTAGGATCTCACAAAACATAAATTGAAGAGGTGAGTGCGAAAACGGTCTAAGTGATGACTTCAGTTCTACTTTTTAGCAACTTTACATTTGGTCAGATGTGGTACTGGGTTTTTTCATGTGTGGTACATTATTTTAGTTAAACGTGGTACATTTTAGACAGACGTACCTTTTTGACAGATATGGTACGTCTTTTCAGATGTGGTACGTGTTTTCAGATAAAGTACATTTGGACAGACGTGGTACTTTTTTTTCATGTGGTACGTTTTAGCAGATGTGATCACGATCCCATACAAGTTCTTATATATAAATTTTGGTTGTGAAAGCGAGTTTCTCATCATATCCTGCAGTTTTGTGTAACCTTTGAACTTAAACTTACCGGGATAATATGGGTAGGTATCTTTTTAAACTATCTGGCGCTTATTATCTTAATTTTTTGTAGAATAGACGAGCTTTGTTTGATTCAAGTGTCACGTTTTGCTGCTCGCAAACGCTTTAACGATACTATTTTTGTCAACGAAACTAAATATAATCGAAGGTTTCGAAACACAGCTGCCAAACCTCTTGCTAAATTCCAACAAATAGTTGGGAATTCTTCCTATCTTCCTACATTGTTGCGCGACAAGTTGGAGGCAAATGTTGCTCGTATTACCGCACCTTTAGGCCAACTTTCAGCGTTGCGTAAAACTGCAGAAATCTTCGAGAATATTTGCTTGACTAGCAACCGAGCCAAACATCATTATAGTATTGTCCTGGAAAAGCGCTTGCAAACAACAAGTGTGAAAAGATAATCGACCAAAGCTCAGTCAATTCGTCATGAATTCTGACAATAACCGTCATAAGGTTGCAAAATCTACATACCTGTATTATCATTGTGATCTCCAATTCCAAAATGACCCTAAATTGCAAAAAAGTACAATAAACGTACCAACGCAAAGACAATTTATAAGGATTTGTATGGGATCCTGGCCCCATTCGCCCCAGTCCGTCACGATATGAAACCCAGCAGTCGTAAGCTGGCCACCTCTAAAGTGTGCTTCAGTACGCAAATAGTAGTAGACCATGTTCTTGTTAACAAGCTGCACCACTCTCGAGTTGTATTGCAAACTGCTAAAAGTGCTGTTTCCTGACCTGCAGACCTGTATTTGTGCCAACCGCATACTAGTTCAAGATGGTGTCTATGACGAATTTGCAGCAAAGTTTGCTGAAGCTGCTGACAAGCAACTGAAAGTTGGATCAGGACTGGATGAGTCAATCACCCAGGGACCTCTTGTCAATCAAAAGGCACTGGAAAAGGTAATGCTTTTGTAGTGTGCTGATATAGTATTGAGTGGCAGGCCACAGCTTGTTGTTGCCCAAAGATACAAGCGGGACTTACTCGCAGGCTATCAATGTCATGGTTGGCCGGGTAGAATACACACACGCACACACACGCACACACAGGCACACACCCACACACAGGCACACACCCACACACAGTCACACACGCACACACACGCACCCACACACACACGCACAGACGCACACAGATGCACACACACACACACGCACATACACGCACACACAGGCACACACACACACACGCACACACACATACACATACATACATACACACACACGCATACACATACATACATATACGCACACACACACACACACACATATACATACATACATACATACATACATGCACACACACGCACACACACACACCAATCTTTCTATCGTTTCTAATACTGCCTGTTTATTATTTTCCAGGTAGAGCGACATGTCAGTGAAGCAGTCACCAAAGGAGCCAAGGTTATTCTGGGCGGCAAACGTCATGAGCTGGGACTGAACTTCTTCCAGCCCACAATACTGACGGACGTCACGACAGACATGTTAATATGTAAGGAGGAAACCTTTGGCCCTGCTGCCCCGCTTATAAGGTACAGTGTTTGTCTGTGAGAGGTACTTGGGGAGGGGAAGGATGTCACGACAGACATGTTGATATGTAAGGAGGAAACCTTTGGCCCCGCTGCCCCGCTTATAAGGTACAGTATTTGTCTGTGAGAGGTACTTGGGGAGGGGAGGGGAGGAATGTCACGACAGACATGTTGATATGTAAGGAGGAAACCTTTCGCCCTGCCACCCCCGCTTATAAGGTACAGTGTTTGTCTGTGAGTGCTGTTGGGGGAGGAGAGGGGAGGGGACAGATGTCACGAGAAGTATGTTCACTTTGGTCCTGCTACCCTACTTATAAATGGCTGTTTAGTTCGTATAATAGGTGACAACTAGCCATTGGTCCATCTAGCCCCCCTAACTCCTTAGCAGTGCTACGCAGGTTGTGTATGATTCGTCCATGAGTAACTTACTCACGCAACGTAACTGATTCTTTATGCCACTCTTAGGTTCAAAACAGAAAAGGAGGCTGTGACAATTGCAAATGCTACTTCATCAGGTTTAGCAGGTTTGTAGCTGGTTTAGCAGGGTGGAGCTGGTTTAGCAGGTTTCTAACTGGTTTAGCAGGTTTGTGCAGTCTACTGCTTTACAGCGCGAACTGACCTTGATTTGCTACATAAAAAACGAAACTACGGCCCAATCCTTGACTGAGCTGACACATTCCCTAAAGGTTTTGCCGTTTAGGGCCCTGCCTTTGAAGCTTTTATATCCTGAGAGTACATTTGGCGTATTATTTGGCGTATTAACCGCCCAACATACGTAAAAATACACATCCTGCCTTTGTACATGTTTGAAATCGCGGACGTCTGTGAGCGAAATTAGTCTCAGAATTTCATCTCGGCCGGGATGCTCTGTAATTGGCTAACCCTAATGCTAACATAAACCCTAAAACTAACCGTCAGTCCAACCCTTGCAGCCCAATCCGCTCGATCAACCAATCGCGGACTACGTTCCAAAGAGCTGCGTGACAGCACCCCCCCCCCCCTTCCCCTTTCTTTCCCCGCAGAGGTGGCTCCCCACGGCCGAGAGTACTCGATTTGTGTTGCACCAAGAATTGATGGAATAATTCAGTGTTACCAGAGATATCTTATACGTAATGTATTTGTCACTGACTATAGGGTACTTCTTCTCCGGAGACATGGGTCAAATCTGGCGCGTGGCAGAGGAATTGGAAGTTGGAATTGTCGGTGTTAATGAGGGCATCGTGTCATCGGAAGCTATTCCCTTTGGCGGCTTCAAACAGTCTGGCATTGGAAGGGAGGGATCAAGATACGGAATTGACGAGTATCTGGAGATAAAATATGTCTGCCTCGGAGGCATTGGCAAATAGTCACGAGATTTGTATAGGGTGTGTTCGTATCCTGGAAAAGCAGCAGTACCGCGTATCGGCTTGAACGAAGAAATAGCAGTATAGCGATGTTTCTTGCTTGTAAAAGTTGCTATTGAAATGCAAATGTGCCAACCACGATTTGAAAAGAATTATTTGTTTCACGAAGCAATAGATCTCTGGTTTGCACATTAGTAACAATGGAATTGACAACACGAGAAACATCGCTATTGAATTTTGAAAAAGTGGTCGCAAACTTTAGTAAAATTTTGTTTATTGGACTGAATGTAAGTTGGGTTGTCATTTTATAATCTTTAAAAGATTTAACAGAACACACGAAGTGTAGAGATGAGTGGAAGCTAGCAACAGTTTGAATACATTTAGAAACTGGGAATCACTAACACACATAACTTGTAAAAGGACGAGTGAACAGTACTTCCCAAAACAACATACCATTTATGTTATGGTCCACAGGAAAACGTGTTTCCGAGATTTCAGTGGCTGTAACAGTTAAATAAAACTGGATCTGCCTGTGCAGGCACGGGGACTTGTGTTATCAGTGTGTTTTTGCCTAATCTGTCTGTAGTTAGTTCAAGAGAATAATCATAATTACAATCACAAAAGTATATTCATAATCGTAATCATAATCATAGTAATCATAATCTGGCTATTTTTAGATACTTCCCACGACTCGATATAAGTCAGATTAGCCAATCAGCATCTGTTATGTTGTTACGTCACTTACTTGGTTTCCGTTTGCCTTCGAGTTCAATGCTGAATTAACCTGCGGAGATTGGGGAGAGAGGGAGGGAAGGGAGCGCTTTATATCAGAAGTTTATGATGTATTACAAGTCTTTCACTGATTTCTGTCAAAAAGTCAATAATGTTTATTATATCAGTGTTAAAATATAAGTATCACTCAATCGGTCACCACCAACCACCTGAAACAGGTTTTGCATCCTTCATCCAAAGTTTTGACCTTCACTTATCTTTAATACGTCGTTTGAGTTGTCTTGTGTGATTTGATGGAGTTTTGGGACGGCTAATTTCTAGCCCCGTCAAAAAAAACCAAAAGAAAAACACTTGGTTAGTCAACCTGCGAATATTTGCCAACTGACCAGCGAATAGTGCTTTTTTTTGGTTAATCAAACTCCTGCACAATTGCATGCGAGCGTGTGTCTATAATTAAATATGTGAAATACTGAAATTTCGGTAAATATTCACCACTAGTACTTCCGGGAATAATTGTTAATTATTTGGGCCGATGATGATTATTGACTTCATTTATTCACATGCACAACCGATTGAAGCCCGGACCATTGAAAATTTTTCTTGGAGAACGCCTGGGACTAGGCTTGTAACCAGCCTCCCTTGTCGCGCGTCGCGCAAAATGTATGTGCCTGGCAGAAATGGCAGAGGCGAAGTGGTGAGCATTCAGTGTTTCATTCATCAGTGGTTCAGGTACCAGCAGCGAGCTAGTGTTCTGTCCTCAGCAAGTGTCTACCAGTTTATGTTAGAGCAT
>JANVCK010221716.1:0-10387 GCA_026546655.1 Epizoanthus illoricatus | reverse complement strand
ATCTAACATAGTTAGAAGAAAAAATATATACATATATATAATATATATACACTTCCTACTACTACTGACCCTTAATATTTTTGACATCTTATTGTAACCACAGTATTTCCTTTATTTGGCCTGATGGGTTTACCTCTTTGTAGGATGACTCAGCCACAGTTTGACCTAGAGGGAATGGACGACTCATGGACGTGCACCTTTGTAAATGACATTCCTCAGTTTGATGGTGCTGGCGATGACAAACCCAACGAATCAACGAAACAAGCTGAGTTGGAGTTCAGCAAGAAAGAAGATCACTTTGAAGAGTTAGACGCAGAGAGTGTTTCGTCTACTGCAGATACTGTGGTGAGCTGTAACGAAGATGTTTCTGATGAAGGAAAACAAGTCATTGGCGAGCAATCAGTGGACACGATGAGTGACTCTGAAAGATCAAGCTACAGCAGTATTTCACGCCGTTATGGCTTGTTTGGTAGTAGAAGCAGTGACATTTTTAAAAGAAGCAGTTGTACTATAGAATCTTCGGAATCGAAAGAATGGGAAAATGATGATGTATGGCCTGGCACAGCAACAACAACAACAACAACAACAACAACAACAGGTAAATTTGTTAAGACCTATTCTGCTAAAACAAGTCCTTACAAATCGACTGGACGTCCAGCAAAATTGTTTCAGGCTTCCAAGAAACCTAAGATGCGCTGGTTCAATCTTGCTAGAACAGAAGCTAGGTCAGCTCCACTAGATGCAAGTAATTCCAAAAAGAGTGAAGAAGAGGGGTTGAGCAGAACTAAAGCAGACTTTGCATTGAACCTTAGTGTTTCAAGTGAAGATGAAGAGAATTCCTTAGATCGTAGTAAACCAAGAAAATCTTCATATGGGAAATCCAAACGAAATTCTCCGTACAAAAAGCCAGCTAGTTCTCAAGCGAATGTTTCTAAAAGAAAAAGTATTAAACTTCATTTTACTACAGTTGTTCCTAAAGATACAGTCCGACAAAGTAAGAGGCAGAAGGAAACTCTATCTCAAGATCATTTCCGTAGTGCTTCTCACAGTTCAACTTCAACATTGAAAGTTGTTTTGGATGATGTTCGAAATTCAGTCGAACTAGGTGCCACATTTGAGGAAGCTGAACATCGCCTTAACAGCTTGTCACAACTGCGCAAGTCCAAAGAAAGAAATGATACAGAAGGAAAAGTGAAACTACTGTGTCAAGAAGTGCACACTTATACCACTCGGATTTCGAGATCATCTCCAAAGAAGTTGGATTTATCAAATAATCAAAGTAAAGAGGAGTCCATTTCGAAGGAAAATATTGCCGGTGTTACTAAGAAGACTTCCTCAAAGAAATTGTCACTGTCAAGAAGGGCAAACAGAAACGAAGATGAAACTGCTATCAAGTCAGACTTTACTAGACCTGCTACTCGAGCTCAAGTGACAGCATCAGCCGCAGAAAAAGGGAATCCTTCTGAACGTAAACAAATGACTGCAGTTGTAAACCGTACACTGTTTTATTCTTCCAAAGAAGACTGTTTGCCAGAAATGGTAATGCCAGAAATTGCGAGTGAAGCTATTATACAAAATACAAGAGTGCGGGGTTCCAGAAAAACAATTTCAGAAAAATTAGAATTAATTACAAGATGGCGATCTAGAAAAACTCCTTCCAAAGAAACAGACTCTCCATCAAAGTTGATTGCTGCAGCTCAGTCACAAAGCAATGTTTCTAAGAAACACGTTTCTCCAAGAAACATTCCTACGAAAACAGTTTCTTCAAGAAACATTATTCCTAAAGAAACTATTTCTCCAAGAAGAGGAAGCCGAGTTCGCCATCAATTAAAGAGATATGGTTTTACTCCACTTCAATTTGAGGAGTCACCATCAAAGAGTTCTATTTCAGAAGCTGAAGACACCAGTGAAAGTTATTCTGGCAGTTTATCAATGCAGATTGATAGCTCTGAAAGCAATAATGCCGATATGATAACGGAGGACAAGGGTGTGGAGTCAATTAGCTGGTCACAGGATTCTGAAAGTTTGTCAATTCCGTCAACAAGTAATTCGTCAAAGCCAGCACCGTCTGAGGAGTTTCAGTCTGAACCTGACCAATCTGGCAGTACTCGAATAAGGAAAAGACACAAAAGTAGAGTAGAGTCACCTCAAAAGCCTTTAAGTGTAGGAACACAGAAGAAGAGAAAATTGGCATTGGAAGTTGACGAAGACCAGGAACCTTCAGTTGTTAGATTAAAGAAGAAGAAATTGTCTCTCCAGTTAAGATCATCAACTAGAAAGCGTTCAGCTGATGGAACAAGACAAACTAGAACAGATCAATCTGAGAAATTGTCCTCAAGAGAAGACAGCCATTCTGAAGGGTATGACAGGGCAGTGAGAGGACGCTCAAGAGAACTGAGAAAGCAGCAGGATGCTTTGCGAAGTTCAGAAATGGAATTGGAGAAGGAAACAAAGGGAAGTTCGCCTGAATCCCAAACAAGCATTAGACTTTTGAAATTTGATGAAGGGAAAATACAAAGTAGTGAGGTACCCAGTGCAGTTTATCAAGAGTTTGAAAATACTGACAAGATTGCAAGTTTTAGTTCAGTGGAATTACCCACAGAACCTGTAAGGAGTGACATAAGTGCGAAGACCATATCGAGCAAAGATAACCCTACTGAACAACCAAAAGGATTGCAAGTTTTCATTACAGATGTCATCAAACCAGAAATAACTATCGAAGATGTTAAAGTACTTCCCACACAAACTACTCAAGATATTGTGATAATTCCTGTAAAATCTGCAAGACGTGACATTGATATTTTAGAACCAAGTCCTTCACCAACTGATAGTTCAAAAGAATTGTCATCAATTCTAGACGAAATTATTGAATCTGAAATTATTAGCAAAGACTCTGCTGTAACTGGCACAGAAAATAAGGAGTCTGGAGTTGCTCACACTGTACATTTCCTGGAATTGCCAAAAAACAAAGAAAATAAGCTGCATTCCACGGACACAACTAAAGAAATTGCGAGTTCTCTGGATATTCCCCAGTCCCAAAGTGAGACGAGTCCTCCTCCAAATAACAGTTCTCATGAATTGTCATCAATTCTTGAAGACTTTATTGAATCCGAGATTACCAGTAAAGATAGTAGACTACTATCTGCATTTTTTGCCCAAGAAAGTACACAAAGTCATGAGAATGTCAGCAAACCGGAAAATGCAGATGGCGATGCTAGTATTGTTCCAGCAGAAAGTATTGAAGAGTCAACACCAAGCTTACATAATATCAACATAAATGCTGCTGAAAGGGAAAAAGATTATCCATGTTCGGGGAATCCTGCAGACATTCCTTTGAAGACAAACCTGTCTTTAGTGGGGACTTTTAAAAACATTTCTTTAGTACCTGAAGATAGTAGCATAATAGAAGCTGGTAAACAAAATACTGGCCCAGTTTCGATCAAGAGTAATCAGGAAAATGTACCAAGATTCGAGCATAGGGAGGAAAAAGAGAAAATTGATGAAGAACCTGGCATTGGCTCGAGGAGTATTAATCAGAAAGAACTGACGCACTCAATTGGTGTTGGGCAAGGAAAAGCAGGTTATCAAGAGAGCATCTTAGTTCGTCAGTCATCAGCCGTACGTGAATTGAAAATGCGTAATGACAGCAGAGTTGACAAGAAAACCACTGCTGCAATACAAGCATCTCCAGACATTGTTCAGACAGAGATTCTTGAGACAAAGGTGACATATCCCACCAGCAATTCGAGAGACAAGACAATTGATGCACATGAGAGCAGTGGCTTTTCCGATTTATTACATCCAGAAAACATGGAAGTAAGCAGTGATAACAGAATTATCAAGCAGAATACTCCTCCTACAGAATTGTCACGAGATATGGTTTTCCAACTAGAATGCGAACAAAAAGTGTCTGAACCACAGTTTTGTCATCCAGATGTTACAACAGTCAACACTAGTTTGACGGACCCAAACAAAATCCTTGTTACTTCAGAAACTACGGTATCCGATACCATTGAACGAGAGTCAGGCACACCTACAGTTAATCCTTCAGTAGACACAATTATAGAACAAGAGAACTGTGAAAAAGTAGTATCTGCTCACAAGACGTTTGTGTCAAAGGAAGCTCCATCAACTTATAGTGGAGTTCTGGAAGTTCCTGTTGTCGAGCGAAAACAAACTTTGAAGAACGTTGGTGGTAGCAATACACAGAGTCACTGTTTGCAGTCAACTCGATTATCCACTGTCTTGGTAGACACTGCTTCAGCAAAACCTGACAAAACTGATACAATTGACTCAAGCAGCTTATCTGTTCACGAATCGTTGTGTCTGAATGCTGCAGGAGAGAGCAGTGCAGAAGGCATAGCTGTTCCTGACGTAACTACTTCAAAAGACTCTGCTTCGAGAGAACTTCGAACAGATCAAACAACGCGTTCTGGAGATGACTTAAAAACAATGTTGCAGACAAGTGAAGATAGCTTTGTAAATAAACCTAATTGTGTTGCTGATACTATTCATGGTGAAATAACAACGATCCCTGACAGTCCAGTGGAATCTAGTTCTACGGATTCAGAGGATGATGACAACATTTCTTCACTGACAAGAGATTCATCAGTAAACGGAAGCCCTGGTGCTGCTTTGACAGGGCGTACTTCCACTCCGAAATGTGAAGGTGATCTTTTGCCTTCAGAAGACACAGAACAGTCAATGGAAACAAATTCATCCAGGTCGACTGAATACGATTTTGTAATTTCAAAGCATAAAAATGTCACTTCTCTTGAGGAAACCAGAGATGAGGATGATGCCTCTTTTCCTGAACAAAAAGAAGCTGATCTACTGGCAAATGCTCTATTTAATATGTCCTTCATGTCACCCATTACCCCAGACGAAACACGAGAATCCCCTCCCATGCCCTCGTCACCACAGATACCCCAAGAATCCCAAGAGATCGAAATGCTGAATGTAGTACCAGTACAACACAAAACAGATGAAAATGAGAGCAGTACAATGAAATCTAGGTTATCGAAACAGTATTCTGAAATTTCGTTGGACCATTCGGTGCAAAGTACCTGTTGTGCAGGCACTGACGCTTCGGAGTGTCATATTTCTGATACATCTGGCATAGTAGTTCCAACACAGAAGCAAACACAAGTAGTTGTTGAGAGCCACACCCAAGTCGATACCCTCCAATTGAAAAATGCTAATAAAATTACAGATAAAATCAAAACTGATGTTAGTATAAAGAAGCCTACTGGTAAGAACTCCTTGACAGAACTAAGACCGGTTGAGCAAGGGCATACTAGTGATTGCTCATCTACCTCGGGCAAGAAGTCATTTGATTTGTCCTTGCCGTTAACTTCAGATAATGACTCTTCCACTGATTTGGATAGCCCCTTCCACAGCGAACACATATCTCAGAAAGGGAACATGGAGTTTGTTAATGCTGGAATTGACGGCCAGCAAATGACACTGTTGTGTGAAGAAAAACTAGCGACAAGTAGTACAGAGACTTCACAAGCAGACGCAACAACGATACGTTCACAACCCATTTGTTATAATGTAAGAGATGACAGCAAACCAGGACTATCTGACAGATTATTAGAAACAGTAAAAGAACTGTCATCAGTTGCATCTGTTTGTAATGAAGACGAGGTAAAATTTGGAGACCATGGAAGCACTTCCAATGCTAAATCAATTCCTGATGATGAAACTTCCAGCAGCCTCTTTGAGAATCTCGCTTCATCTCCTGATCGCATTCTTGAGTCTTGGGATGACGCTAGTGTACCTTCTGAAGATGTGAGCATAGTTAGCACAAACTCGTCATCTGAGAAATCGAAGCTTTGTACATACTCGAATGCAGATGGTAAACGTAATATACCAATGCCATCAGGTCATTTTACAGAGCAAGAACAATCTCGCAGTACTCAAGAGAATATTGTCACCATAAAGCCTCTGAATCCACCACCTTCAAGGGACGAAATTATGCGCAGCCTGAAGTATTATGGGCTGCCTCAACAAAGACATCAAGAGCCATACTGCAGTAACCCGGATGACATCCCTGAGTACGTTAGGTAGGTAATGACTTGTTAGTGATTTGCTTTGTTAGAAAGCTTGTTGTACGCACATGGACTGTGTCTAGTGGCTGCCTGAGTCGGCCTTCACATGCTTTCAGTTCGACCTAATGACCTATGCTGCTTCTGTATATGCAGCAGCCATTAGCTAGACTACTGTACTTTACTTTACTTTAACATAAATTGTTGGGGATGGTGTTGGTGATGTTGCTGTTGACATTTCCAGTTTGATGAATATTAGCGTCAATGTACATGAATTCGTTTGTTGTTCGATTTATACGCGCGAGTTTAAGGCTGATTGACTTCAACTCCAATGTGTATGGTTTGATCTATTTTATCAAACTTCTTATGATGCATTTCCAACTCTGGTACGATTACCAATCACCCAATCGTGGAAATTCCATTTTATTCGTAGAACTATGTTTTCGAGTGCTGCTTAATTCCCCTTTTGAGCGAGGAAAGTTTGTTGTAGTCAATAAGTAATCAACATCTCAACAGTGTAAAGGTATATAAGCTAGATACGTCTTCACTACTATCTAAGGAGCAAGTCACCGTCACTGACCACGAATCAAAACAAAAACAAAGTCGCGCAAAGCATCATAGTTGATAGGGGGTCTTTAAGGTAGTACAGTTAAAATCATTTCTTATTTATTGTTTCCTAATGTATACATTTCATAAAGGCAAAGTTTAATTTGTATGCTGGGAAATAATAGAGAGCCTAAACAAGAAACTGTAAGGCTTCCTCTTTGGCATATGTGCATGCAATTCCAGTAATACAGTAAGTGACAATTAGAAGGTAGTGGTCAGTGTTCTGCGATAACGAAACATATATAATGACAGAAAGATCAGTAGAATTTTACTCTCAGTTGTACATGAGTAGCTACGAACTTATCTCCATTAGAGCACTTCCAATGTAATAAAAATTCAGACTATCAGCCTCATGAATTAGCTTGCGATTCACGAGATAAAAAACACAATACGATGTTTTAATACTAATACTAATACTTTTTAATTCCCATCACCAGACCAAATAAACAAATTAAAATGTCTATCCATGCGTTTCCTTTCTCAAAAAAAATTATATGACCTTTCCATACTTTGTGGCGACCCTGTAAATATCGGAATTCCTTTTAGTTTCTTAAAACACAATTGGCCTATCTTTGTGGGACAGAGGGTGACGGGAAATAATGCAATTCCAATGTAAGTGAAACTCAAAAGATCACCCTCATGAACTAGCTCAGGATTTACGAAATACCAAATACATGGGTAAATGACTTCTGACATCTGGCCCAGTAGATCTGATTTCGGAATGGTGAGGCTGTGTAAGTCTCTAGTATTGCAGTACAAGTTACTAATGTGGCCAGAGAAAAAAAGAAAGAAATATACCAATATAAATATATAGTAAATAAATATAGATACCAAATTAGACTTTATATTCTTACTCTTTCTCAACAGAGAGGTTGGTGGTAAAGTGTTAAGAGTTGAAACAAAGATGGTAAGTGCAGAGTCGATGCTAGTGGTTAGGCGAATTGGTACACTTTTTGTATATTAGTTCTGAAATTGCCGTATTACCCTAGGCGTATGTACCAGTATCTTTATGATATGTGATTTAGTTTATACGGAAGAATAAATTACTTCCTGTTCTACATTACCATTTATATTTGATTTTCGTTCTTCACAGGTAAGAGATCTTCGTAACTTTGAAACTTCAAGCTGTTTCCAAGGACTCAAACATTGGCGAATAATTCAGTCAATGACCCAAGAAGGGAGAACTCTCGAGGCTTTTCGCCAGACTGGTGAAGATACACTTGATGTGGTCAGTGGAATTGAAAAGAATACGGAGCTCAGGCTTGCCCTGATGGGAGATAATCCCGCAGTAATCACGCCAACTCGGATTCCTCCGTCTCCTGCAAATGTTAAGATCTGGTCCAAAGGTAAACTTGCTGCAAGAAGAGCAGCATCACAGGGTGTAAACAGTGACAGTATAAAGGCGCATGCCAGAGCAGCAGTACCACATGGTGCAAATACTGACTGCCATGTGCGTGCGAGAGGAGCAACACCACAGGTCGCAAACACTGACAGTAAGGCGCATGCGCGTGTGCTTGATAGAGTTGATGATGCAACAGCTAATGAACGTCCAATGTATAGACATGAAAGCCTGGCAAACGTCCGTGGACACCAGCTTGACAGATCGGGCAAAGGTGAAGATGAAGCTGAGGGGAGCGGGGATGTGTACGTCCACCAGTCTAGAGAGTCTCTTGGAGGAGGAAAGAAACATCCAAAGGAAAATATCGTGAATGTCACGCTGGGATCCACCGTTAACGAAGATCATAAAGATGACAGAATTGGTGTTGCTGCGTTTGACAAAATGAATCCTCCAGAGAGTTCTGAATTAGCTTTCACATCAATAAAAAGTCACAGCAGACAACATCGGATGCCCATAGAACAAGAAAGCGTAGCAAGACCTTCGATTACAATGGAACTATTAAAGGACAAGGCTGTAGAGGGACAGAAACCTGAGGTAATAGTTCTATCAGAGTCTCCCAGCCCGGTGGAACTAACAAGTCCTTGCAGTTTGTTTTCACCAGTGGAAGGAACGTTCACCTTTCCACCCACTCCAACTACCACAAGACTCGCAGTAGGTCAGCAAACACAAGCTAGGAAACAGGCTACAACTGAAGATTTAGGGGCTGACCTAGAGAGTACTTCACTGCCTGAAGCTGTTGGAGACAAACAGGAAACGCCACCAACGTTCCTACTTCCCAAATCCAAAGAAAAGATTAGAAGAATTGGTTCTGCCCAAGCAACTTCTATACGGGGTGACAGTGGCGACAGTAGTGTAACAGTTGCTAAGGAGCAGGATTTGTCACCTTCAGATGCCCCGCAACACAGTACGCCTATCTCATCCAGGTATGGACTTATTTTAGATTTCTCTGTAGGAAAATAGCTCCGATTGTTTAGTATAGATTCTTTAAGGAAAAGTCAAGCAGAATAACTTTGTTGTAAGTTTAAAGTGACATGAAATAAAATGGGTAGAATGTTCCCCAAACTACTCCCTGTTCTGGCGTCATTAATAATGTGTTATTTCAGGAAGTTCTAAACCAATGTTCTTCCTATATAACACTATTCTACGTTATCTTCAGTAGACAGTTCTTCCCACTGTGATCAAGATACGATAGAGTATCACTCAGCACTACCACTCAGTTTTTTAACAATTATTTTAGACACACCAGAGACGTGAGTGTCCGTGAAACCCACCAGAGTGGCAATCTTTATTTGCCATGAGTAAAAACAGAATTCGCCAAGCGTGCGTTCTAATATCTGGGCTGCGTTGTATATAATAGACTAAAAACTGACAACAGACTCATGCAATTTTAAATAAATGTTTTAGATTAGCCTTTCCTTGTAAATAATTTTAATTTTCTCAGGGAAGCTTCTGATAACAATCACTCATGACTGACTGGGCCACCCTGGTTAAATAAAGGTTTCATTCATCCATCCATCCATCCATCCATCCATCCATTTGCGCATTCACTTATTCATATATTCATACATACATACATACATACATATATCTGAGACAAAATGTTACTAGCAACAGACAACAGTATCGCGCATTTTGCCGTCAGGTATGCACCAATAGTCGCAGGAACTCACACTGTCACACATTCTGTCATCAGGTACGCATTCAGTGTCACAACACCTCGTTGTACTCCGATCGAAAGTACAACAGAAAAACAAACGAGTGACCGCCCAGCGCAGAGTGGTATGCAGACTCCGGTTCTTCCAGTAAGTGTCGGAAGTTCAAAGAGAACTTCCTCAGATATCACCGGCAAGTCGTTGAGGAGACAGTTGTTATCCAGCCAGGTTAAGGTAGAGGATGACATTATTTAGTTTGTAGCTACTAACTAAAAATGATATACTATTACTTTTAATAAAATTAGTTTTTAAAATATTAAAACCGAAAGAGAAACAGACAAACATTTTCAAACTAGTTGACCACCATTAGATCTCTACTGAGTTTAATTTCTACATAGGTAAGTTGAAAGTATCGATTGATACAATGGCACAAATAAAGGTTTTTCATTACTTTGATCTTTCTTTCATCCATATATTCCATCCATCCATCCACCCGCCCACCTGCCTGCCTGCCCGCCCTCCCTCTGTCTGTCCGTCCGTCTATCTATCTGCCCGTCCATCCATCCATCCATCAGTCAATCCGTTCATCTGTCCGTCCGTCCATCCCTCCATCCCTCCCCTCCATCCATCCATCCATCCATCCATCCATCCATCCATCCATCCATCCATCTGTCGGTCCC
>JANVCK010221494.1:0-10389 GCA_026546655.1 Epizoanthus illoricatus | reverse complement strand
ACGAAGTGCTACTAATCGATTTCACATCGCAGAGCGACGTGACGCTATCTTTGTTGTAGGATCAATCTCGTGCCCAGTTCGCTTCCCCTCCCCTGATTATAAGTAATGCTGTACAATCAATGACCTAAAAAAGATGACCTGAACAACAACACCCCATTGGAATATAAACCTGACGTAAATAAAAATTATAAGGTAGCGCCAAAGTCTATTCGCAGAATTTTTTAAAAATCTGACAAAATGCTCTTTATTTTATGCTAGAATAATAAAATATAAAAACTAGGTGACAATGAACTCATTTTAGAGAAAAATACACTTGAATGTCAAAAATATGTATACTTTTAGACATCTTGATATGTTAAACATTAAAAAACTAGAAATGTTTTCCACCTTTGTGGTCATCTTCAGGTAATGACAGAAAACAAATCCTATGTAAGAGAAAACACGGGTGAACGGTTGAGTTATTCCATTGTTCAGCTTAAATTATTCTTTGTTAGAGGAGGGGCAATGGAAATGCTTGAACTTGTTTGTAATGGACAAGGTGGAGTTTTGTTTCGTATCAATGTTTTCGTTATCTGAAGATTATCACATAGGTCGAAAACGTTTGTAGCTTTATCAATTATAACATACCAATACTGTAACTAGAATGTCAAAATATATCAGTAATTATTATATTTTAAATTGTATATGCATTTTTGAAGTATTATGGTAATGAGGTTTGAAAAGCCCTGTGGGAAATATTTCAAAAATGTATGTATGTATGTATGTATGTATCTATAGGGTGTACTAGAGGCCTTATGGGGTTGCCATGGTGCCTGTAATCACTGTGAAAGCAAGCTTGATATGGCACAAACTAACAACAATTGTGATCCAGCACCCATAATTAGTGAAACTCTCGAATCTGAACTTTGATGTCACAAGAAAATAGAAAACTGGTAAGGAATCATCTTAAAACATTTACCATCATAATCGAAATTGATATACGATAACCTAAAATATTTTTTGGGTCTTAGATTTGCAAGAAATTAAAGAGACCAAATAGAACAAGGTTAACAAATCAGTTGATAGTGAATGTTGCGTTTATTTTACAATGCTGACCTATGTTTGCAGATACACGCTAGAAAACAACCGTAATTTTTGACCCAATTTTCTCAATAATGTTACTATGATTCGGGAAACAAGACTTGATTCAATTGCTTCTGTTATCATGCACAATTCTCTGGATATTTATAATGTATACTCATTTACTGTGTCTTGTGTTCACAACGACTATGAAAAGAGAAATTAAATTGCATCACTGAAAAAGCACTTTAGACTAAACTGAAAAAACTTTGTTTCAAATCTTGTTTCAAAACTGGTGTTTGTTTACTTAAGTTAATTTGCTATAGGAATACAATTTAATAATTCATATTACTGTAGGCACTTACATATTGTTATGCGCACATCCATTGTTATAAAGCGCTATTAGGCATTTTATTGAAAATAGTAAGTAAATAAATATTATTATTAGTAAGTCTACCCTGATCTGTGCTTTTACTCTTACTGATAATGATCGCAGTAACTGTAATGCAAACCACTGTCAAGACTAAAAATGTTAACCCTTCTACTACCAAGCCTTTTTTCATAACATATTCTACCATGGGGGTCATTTGGATTTCAAAACTATTAGATATTGTGTTCTGAAACTTGGCATGGCTAATGAGTGGCGTATACCTGTTAAATTCATTATGATCACGTGACCATTAATTAGTTGCTATGGGTACAACAAGCAGAAACAATGACATCACTCTTGGATATTTCAAAAATGCTAAAAAATTGAATAGCCTAAAACAACTTGAAAATAACGTTAGAAAGTGTCTTTTAGCTCAAATATTGGTTTCTCACTCGTTTGAGAGGGAAAAGTTAAAATGTTTGCTACAAATTTTAATTATTTGCAAATAATTGTGAAAGTATTGGAAAAATGTCAAATTTTGGGAATTTCTTAGGAAAATTGGATAGGCCCAGCAATTTCAAAATAACGTTAGAAAATGTCTTTTCCATCAAAGACGAGTTGCTAAAAAGTTTGAAAAAAATCTAAAAACGTTTTGAGAAATGTAATAAAAATGGCAGAAAAGAGCCATTTTTTTTACAAAAACTGCAAAAATGTCAAATTCTGGGAATTTTTATGAAAAATTGGATAGGCCCAGTAATTTCGAAATAACGTCAGAAAATGTCTTTGTATCAAAGAAGAGTTGGTAAAACGTTTTTAAGAAAAAAACCTTTTGAGAACATAAAAAAATATGGAGGGGGGTATTATTACCCCCTTAGTAGTTTGAGGGTTAAATTCTTTACGTAATGTAAATTGAAACTGGGTGCACGTACACACACAAGTTCTAGTGACAACCATAATAAGGGCAGACCTAAATGCACACAAAATATATCACTAGCAGGTGTACATTCTTACCTTATATGGGTCACCTTGGCTAATGAGAGTAATGTTCTTATGTACCCAACGATTCCCATAGTTTCGAGACACACTCCACATGGGTCTCTCCTTTTGACCAGAGCTCACTCTCACTTGCAGTTCTCCCATGTGTGACGTTTGACCATAGGCGTGGAAATAGAACCTCAAGCAGGACACCTTTAAGCCTATCAGCTTGCTCTCAAGTCTTGCTACCCAACCAGCATCAGCCGGACTCGAGGTTTCCAAGTACATATATTTTCCTAACAAGTAATACATCAGACATGTTAATGATTCGCGTGGATTATAGGCGGACCCACGGAAATATAAACACATACGATTAGGAAAAGAATTATACTTATAAAGAGAATGAGATAATTTCGTGGTTCTTCTTGTCAGACATGAGGAAAGGGGAGTGTTTTGTAGACAAGCAATACCGCTCTGTATGATTGAAGGAAGGACTTGTTCTTGAAGCCTTGATGTTCCACTAGTAACAGTAATATTAAACAACACTATTTACAAAGGGTACAAACTAGATAACGAGTAGCCCTCCAAGAAATAAAACTACAAGACTAGAACTTTGAAAATATAACTACGGATACAATTTTGAAGGAAGGATCTGTTCTTGAAGCCCGCGTTCCACGATAAATATGAAATTAGTGTTTCTAACCTATCTTTGACTTTCCCTGTGTACGAATGTAAAGACATGTGAAGCCTGTGTTATACGAGAAAGTTTAGTAGTATTCTTAACCTCTCTTCCCCTTTCCCTGTGTGTGATCGAAGGAAGGACCTGTTCCTCCAGACGGAGTTTTGCCAGACATTTGTCTCCAGCTATAACCGCGACGGCTGTGTTTCCAGTTGCACAGATCCTTGTCGAAGTTGCAGTCCATATTCACTACAACAAAACAAACAATAGCGAAGATATAGTACTGTTATATCACTAAACTTGCAAAAGGACAGACCATTTAACTTAAATATAAATATACAAAAGTAGTAAAGTTACACAACTGGTATTGAAGTGTCCGCCCCACAATAACATTTGAGTTTGATTCTATCGACAAAGGATAACAGTTCGATGTAAAATGACACATTATTCAAACCATCAGTCCTCCACTTTTTCCAATTTTCATGTCTCAAGTTTAAAATTATCATATTTTAGGAACGAAAAAACAATCAATGCAGCATCATTTATCTCATTTTTTGCCGATATAAACAATTCCACAGTGATCCGATCCAAAAAGAAAATAAGTGTATTAATGTATAAATCGATATTTGCGTTTCTCATTGTTGCTTGCCCCCTATTTCTTCCCATTTCTCTTTAAAGTGAAGAGCAAAGTCTATGAAGAAACACAAAACCATAACCCAACAGAAGATAAGCTGAATATTGCGGTTCAATTCTTAGTTTGTTTGTTTCAAGAACAGACAAAGACATCTACTTTACCAACTATACCAGAAAACATGCCAAAGCGCAGACATCGAATTGGGAACAGAAGCTATAAATTACCTACATCATAAATTAAATACCATTGTAGAAGTCGTATCTCTTCCATTTCTTGACTGCCTTTTTCAATAAAGGTGCTCTGGATTGGCATTGAAGGTCCAAGATATCATTATATGATAACACGCATTCCTAGTGAGAGATAAAATATACAACATATGTACTAGAAACATTTGACGTACTTGCAGATACGACGAAAAAGTCATATATGACTGATCGAAGAAAATGGATGCCAAAGAGTTATAAGGAATAAAAACATAAAACCTAATGCCTAGTTGTAAAGATTCTGATTCATTTTATACCCGATACTATCTGATTTGGATAAATACAATGCTTTTTCCAAAAAAAATAAAATAATCTTTTCCAATTTCAGATCTTTAACTCGGCTGGTAAGGGAGAGGGAGCTCTGAAATGGAAGGAAGTCGAAGCAATCCCGCAGTAAATATTCTTATTTCACAGTAATATGTTATAATACTAACTATGCATCAAAGTTTGCTGTCAATTATATCCGTCGTCATGATAAGCGACAATAGATGAGACGTTTATCAAAGAATAAAAATGTTTTTGTAGATTTGCAGTGCGCGTCAAAATGTTGATTCAAAGATTTGAGTTTTTATTTTATGACTATCACATTATTGCGAAGTTATGAGGGAAGTGCCAAAATGTAACAAAGTAGGGTTTCTAACAACCAGAAAAAGAATTTGTTCAAAATTGACATACAGAAAAGTTGGAGAAAAGTTGAGTATTCCTGGCAGATTATTTTACATACTGATGTGCATTCGTTTACAAAATATCTTTTCAAGTTCTGCTATATCTTTCCTTTTATCAGTTTTGATTGATCTTCAAAATTTACATTAAACATAAAAAACTGATATTCAAACTCAATTACTTACGAATTGCAAATTACAGCAATTTCAAATAAGTAATAGCTTATACATTACTTATAAAGCTGTAAATAGTTAATAATTATTACAACAAACACTGCAAGAAAATGATATGCTTAACGTGGATACATGCGACGAATTAGCTAATTTTCAGGACTGGAGGTCCATGAAATCGACATTGAAACTAATGACAGGAAGGTTGATAATACAACATGCGTACACACGCACACATGTTATCACAGTAGAATAATTGTATTAAAGGAGTACTTTAAAAAGCAATTGCTCCCAAACAGTGATGGCGGTATTTATTACCTACCTTGAGATTGCACAACTGGTGCTGTTCTTGGGATCCCGTACATGGCTTCCCATTATGCTTGGGACTAAAACAATCAAAAATAAAAAGATACACTATTTTGTTCTTTGTTCTCTTTGTATTTTAACTAGTGTCATGGAATTTAGTTTTTCCTATCAGTATGCTACTACATTAAGAATAAGTAACAGAGTGGAAATACCGCAAACTGTTGTTTTGTGATTTCCCACGTATTACTGAATAAGTCAAACGTTTGAATTGCCTTAGATTTTCTGGTATCACGTTCTTAAACCACCAAAAAACACAATTGAATAAGAGTGGAACAGCTGGGAGATATTTAAAAAATGTTAGTTTTTCTGCTGATCGAAATATTGCCTCTCCAAAAGTAGAAAGCCTTACATCTTAAAAATGCATTTTTTTAACTTTCCTGACATTTGATATTCATTTCATTGATAAAAATGGAGCTTCTCTATTAAATTTCGAGCTTTTAAACAAAACAAAGATGTCCGTATACGAGAAACCGTTTTTCCGCTGTGCCCATACATACTCTTCGACAGGTAAGGTAAACTGCCACCTAGAATAACCTCAGGGCTAAACAAAGCTAGGTGGACGACATATTTAATTACTTACACTAACTCGATTGAAAAACACAAACAAAACACAAACAAAAACAAAGTTTATCTAGCCATATTTTAGAATTGCTATAGGGACGATGTAAATAGGCAGCAATACAGTATATTGTGTGTTAATCAAGGAAAGTGGTGGGCAGGAATCTAAATGTATAAGCTCAATGTTTCATCCGTCTAATTCTGAATTTGAGGGCCCTAAAACTTTGATGTTTTATTAAGGGCCTACCATGGGCATAACTGTGAAGTAATTTCAGGTTATCAGGTAACTTGATTGAAATCGTTTATATATTTCCATCCTCCATTGCGAATCCATGGGAATATTAGCCATAATCAAGCTGGGGATGCGCTTTCAACTTGTCCAAGTCGGCTAGAGAGTCCGCGGAGGCAGAGGGGCTCGTGTCATTCTTTCTCAGGAACATTTTGCCATAATAGGTCCAGATGAACTTGTTTTCTGAGATACAGCCTGGTCCGAATACATTAACACACATACGTACGTACACACATGCACACATATGTACATAAATAATTGTCTATCTGTACACGTTTGTCTGTCTTCCTGCCTGCATTTTTTGCCTGTCTGTATGTGTGCGTACGTATATGTGTGTAATTATGTATGTAGGTATATCTGCATGCATGCCTCTATGTGTGTATATGTGTGTATGTGTATATGTGCAACATATGTGCAACTGTGTATATGTATGACGTCTGCAAAGCACAATACCCAGCCCTCAAAGCATGATAGGAGCGCGTGGATTTTCTGCAAGATATTTAATCAAATCATCAAAAATGCGCATAACGTTTTGTGTCTGTTTGGCAGTCAAAGGAGGCTGCACAGTGCAAAATGGATACATGACGAGCTGGAGAGATCGATTATATGTGTGACTCTATATGTGACAACTTCGTTGGGTTGGACCTTTGAAAGGCCCTAACCAGAGGGAGTTTGGTTTTCGATGGGAACAAAATCCCGGCGATCGAGATACCGGTATTTCGTTTCTTAACTAAATTTTCCTGGTCAAGTGTGAAACCGCAGACTAATATCTGTTATTGAAACACCAATATACATCAGATATTCTCTTTGTAAACGATATCCAGATATATTTATATTTTATATGGGGATTTATTTTAACGAGTCAGGCCGTATAAAACAGAAAATCGATTAATAAGGTATTTATTATATGGGTCTCAGTAACAGGAGTGAATTTTGTTTTACAAAAGATTTGTTTTGAACGAATAAACTTCATAAAAACGCAGTCACAGACTGAGAAACGTGCGCACTCGAATGGGTATCCTTCAGAGCGGAAAACCGCTGCATTGAACTCGGAAAGACGCAAGCAGTTAGTTCACAGGAGCTGTTCAACCAATTTACCTAGAGTTTTGTAAAGTATAGCAGGCTTTTATGATGCTGGATATTTAACTTACAAAGGCTGGATTCCACGTTTGAGAATTTATTGGAAAATGGCGACTCGGAATTTGGTATGGCAAAGTGAATGAATCGCCGGGTTTGAAGCACATGGTATCGGAAAGCAAGAAGTGAAGAAATGAAGCAAATTTTCCCGACAAAGGGTTTTCCTGAAAGTATATCTGGAAATAGAAACCACGAACTAAATTGCCCAATTATTCATCTTAAAGTTCTGAAATCCACATCACAGCTACAAAGATGCCAGTCAAGCGAACACTATAAATGAATATTTTCCTTCTCATTTCCGAGTTGACGATTTGGAAAACAAGCCATGTTTATTTTTTTTTCAACCGGCAAAATTTGTGACGTAAACCTTGCATTTATATGGCGAAATATTAATGCAGTACGCGCCGAAGTCGGTTAACAATACTCAACTTTACCAGTAACGTATTTTTCATTCCGTTATAGTTATTTATTCTACACGAATAAAAACAATTACACCTCTCACAGAACGCGCGCGAGCCGCACCAGTTCTGTTGTTTTAAAAACAAAAATTGCAGGTGTGAAAAAGCCAAAGGGATGTCGGTTCGAACAATCCCCTCCCTCCCACCTAGCCCGTTAGAGTTTTAACTTGGCGTGCTTCCGAAATTTTATAGCCGGCGGCTATAGCAATCATTTTAGTCACCATTACTCTCACCTTGGATTGTCACATTTTCTGGTTCTGGTCTTGTTACCGCCACCGCATTCTGCTGAGCATCGACTATATGAAGTCCAATTGCTCCACCCTCCGTGAATTGGAGGGGGCAGGGTAGGAACATCATAGATCCCGTCTGATATTACCTCGACACAACGGCTGTTTCTGCACCACTACAATGGATTTTGACAACAAAAAATAAACAAGGGCAAAACTAAACCGCACCTACTCAATTTATTAATCTATGTACAATAATCCTTCAAAACCAATTTAGTCTCGACCTGGTTAAGAGAAATCTCTCACGATCCCCTCCCAAAAGAGGCTCAAGAGAACTCTTCGCGCCAGTCCTCTGGGTTGCTTAGAATGTTAAATGGCTGACGTATATTAGAATGACCATAGCTATTTAAAATAATTTATCATAATTTTATTCTTTTATTATTGGTATAATTATTTTTTCACATTCTGTAAGAGCATTGAGATGTTGCTGTAATGCTATAGAAGATAAATAATTATTATCATGTTGGTTGTTCCGGCTTTTGACGACTCACAATTTCAACAAAAAGTTGATGGATTGATGAATTAAGATTATAATCAAGAGACATTCCAAACACTTGTATTTGTAAAGCAAAAGATGAAAATTTTTAAATTGTAAGGTTTTTAAATTTTAAGTTTTAGGTTCTCTGTTCGTTGGGCATTTTATAACATTCTTATTTGCTATACAAGAACTTATTTCGCAATTTGGAAATGTCCGTTTTACCCCAAGGGAATAAATGTTTGTACTACGAATTACTGAACTGATATAACGAAAATCCATGTAGTTTATTACTGTGTTTTTAGTTGTGCTTAACTAACAATTGTTGAATAAATGCAAATATTTTGCGAATTCCTAAGAAAACAGTGCAACTAGCACAAATCAAACCCTGCAGAAAAATGCACGTTATTTGATAGTTTGGTTACTCCCACATTTGGCCGGTATCCAAGTAACGGACTGACAGACCAATAGACTGACACACAAACAAACAGACACATAGACACACAAACAGGCAATCTGGCAGATAAATAGACAGACAGACAGACAAATGGCAAACAGCAAGCATAGAGACAGATTGACAGAGAGGTAGAAAAACAGATAGGTACACGTAGAGGGAGATAGGTAACCATTGATAAACACGGGCATAGGAAATGTATAATTAACAATTAGTCTCTGAAATCGGAGTGAATAGTAGTAGAATATTTACCGAGATGCGAAGCACCGAGGTAGATATTCTAATAGTTATTATTCACCGAGATTGAAGAGAATATTTGTTTTAATATATACCAACGAGGCGACCTCCAAAAAATTGGCCACAAAAATATATGTTTTTAATTTTTTGTTGTTCAACTGAAGCTTTATAGATTCACCACAAACATCCACCTCAGGAGCTGGCTCAGGGGTCTACTCTAGATTCAAAGAACATGCGCAAGAATTCGAAGTATTCCAGTTCATACCAAACAGAAAAACTACGGTATTCGACACAAGGTTTGCTACTACAGTGTGAGTCAATGGCTGATTACCCAATAAGGTTATACAACTTTGCGCTGAGCAAACGGATAATTCAACATTCAATGTTTACGGGAAATGAAACTAAATTCAAGTCTACCGATCGAGCGAGCGCTACCGATCATGTACAATGCCAACAGTAGTGTTTCGTACAAGATGTTCTTCAATGAAAAGTTGTCTTGGAATAGCTTGCTTTGCTTGCTTGAATGGCAAATGAAAGAAAGTATTGACGATTTGAACTCAAAAGCTATAATTATGGAAACAGTTTATTGTACGGGTTGCCTTCTCTATCGAAATATAGTTAATCGGCGGCGCTGTAGAGATAAAAAACTAAGATTTGCTTTCTTTCTTGCAGACACATATCGTTTGAGCTGTGCTAGCTTCATTAAATTTTAATTGGAAACTAGTCAGCCAAGTGAATTTAATTTTGCTTCTTAGGCCACTAAGAAACGACGGAAACCTGCTCGCAACAGCTGCGTCTACACAGTAAACAGGTTTCAGTTGTTGAACAGGCCTTTGTCTGTTATTTTGAATACTGTGACACCAAACTCCGTTGCTTTGTGTATTCTCTGGAGGTGTATTGCCTTGAATTTCAAATCTTTCGAACTCGGAAACACTGTCAGTTTTGCATTAGATGATCCACTTCCTAGGAGGTGGCTATGGCTCATTATCCCGATATAGCGAATCAATCAGATTGCTTGAAATGCCAAGGTCACCGAGTTGGTATAGTGAAATTTAACGTGGAATTCCAAGTCAGGTATTGAATTTTCCTTGAATCGCATAGGTGCTTTGAAGTACAATTCTAAAATTGGTTTGAAAACATTTTCACTGCCACATCTCGGGGACGCATAAGGAAACCATTGCACGGTCCATCAGTTGTCACATCTGATTCAACCCTTGTGAGTCGTGGTGACATGTTTTTCAGTGTTTAGTTCTTTGGCGGATCTAATTAATAACTCTTGTCTTGGATCATTTATGAATTACCTGCGTTGTGCAAT
>JANVCK010221383.1:0-10390 GCA_026546655.1 Epizoanthus illoricatus | reverse complement strand
TTTTGTTGGCTTTCTTCGTTATGTATTCTACGTGGCAATTCCACTTAAGATCAGAACTCATGTACACTCCAAGTAGTCTGTAGGTTAGTTAGTAGTTAGAAGAGCGAGCAAGGCTCTGGAAACGAGAATGACTTGTGCTCGCAAGGGTCGTCAGTTTTGTTTCTCAATCTCTTTCCCGAGTCCCCGTTTTTATCTGGCTGCGGCAGAAAAGAAGAGCTCTGGATCGCTCACACTCCTACGCATGCGTGAAATACCGCTAACGGGACCACAGACAATGGAAATGCCTTATAAGATAGTCCTCAGATCGTGGACTGGGGCGTGGATTATTCCAGAGCCCTTCGTGCCACGCCGCAGCCCAAGACCGTGGGCTCTGGGAACGAGATTGATTGGAGGGTTATTAAGAACGATGCGCATGCGCTCGGGGTCAAGGGAAAAAAAGAGCTGCGAGACAAGTTGTTGAAGGGATGTAACACACTGCAGTATTGAAATAAGGTGTTGCAGTTACTGAAGAAACTACAACTCTGTGGCACTTTCTGTAACCGCTGCACTAACTTCACTTGCAATGGTTTTGTCCGTTGTACGGTATGTTAGACAGTGTAGATAATGGCCTCATAATAAGGGGTAGACAGACAGACAGCCAGCCAGACAGACAGGTACAGATACAGACACAGGTACAGATACATATACAGGTGCTCCCCACAGGGCTTTTCAGCACCTGTTTACATGGAGTACATGCAAGGTTCCAGTTCTTGAGGGTCTCAGCCAGACTGCTGAATGCAGTTCACAACAATTATTGTCTGGGACGTTGAGTAGTGCCCTCAGTAAACAGACCACAGCACCGACATTAGCCTACTCCTATCGACAAGTGTGTGGGATTTTTAAGTCCCCCGATAAACGGTCGAGAGACTAGACCAAAACTCGACCCTCGGCAAGACCGGGGATTGAACCCGGACCTTCTGGTTAGAGATCTTACCGACTACTGAGAGTGCGACATTGATATATAAATGATAGCATATAGATCAATACCGGCCGGTGGTCTACTGCAAATGCTACAGTCAGATTGGTTCCTGCGACACAGGTCTAATTTTATTGTATCGCTCCTGTATCCTACTTAGACTGGAATGACTAGAAATTGTGCTCATAACTTGTGAAAATGACCCTTTCACCACTCAGAATTTGTCAAAAATGTTAATAATTGCCAGTAAAATTGATAAAACTTTTCGTTTTCTTAACTGATTACATTTAAAAAAACTTAGATTTTTTTTTGAAAAGTAAAAAAATCAATTTATGTCTCTATTTCTTCACCGACAAACGGCAAAGCATATGCGATATGCAAGTAACCTCATTTGTTGTGCCCGACATTGCTTTTGTAACTCGCAAAACGTAAACAGGATTTACAGAGGGGGGAGGGGAGCACATGCCCCGTTTTAAAAACATATCTTACTAAAGATATTTTTACTAAAGAACTATTCACAAATCGAAATTTCAAAACATTTTCAAAAAAAATTCAGACAGCGCAGGTGTATAAAACATTGTTTATGGTCCAACCTGTCTCAGTGGCAATCATGTTTTCAGTGACAGTGGAGATCTGGCAAATATTACCTGCTTATCTTCATTACACGTCTTTGCTTTCAATAAACAGGTGTTGGTCACTCAAGGTCATTAATTTTATAATAACCTTTTCATAAATAGTAACCATATAAGGCCATTTTCTAACGTTACAAGCAACATGTTTAATAGCGGCCACTATTTCAAAGATGGCCCCTTTTCGACTAGTTTAATAAAATCATAATCAGCATCATCATCATCATCATCATCATCATCATCATCATCATCATCATCATAATAATAATAATAATAATAATAATAATAATAATAATAGATTGAAATTTATATAGCTCAAATTACCATTAATATATGATAAAATGTGCTTTACAAAAATTTTTAAAAATAAAAAAACTGTAAAATAAACTAATACGAATGAAGTGTAATTACTATTTACAAACTAAAAGCTTGTTTAAAAAGATAAGTCTTTATGCCAAACTCAAACATTTGTTAAGAATTTATATACTGCTTATATTGATTGGCAATATGTTTTGGTGCAGCATAAGTAAACGCTCTTTCATGAAGAGTTGATAATAATGAAACAATTAATTACCATCAATTTGTAATGAACTAATTAAAAGCGGGCAATCTGCATCCAAAATGGTTTGTGGGTGGAAGGGAATTTCTTGGGACCGATGAGGATGTCGATGGTCAAAGTATTGTCTGTTGGAGTGCATAGACTTCTAAATTTTGCACAATAGTCTGCAGTGTCATTCTATTTTCTTATGACCTTATGTGGGTTAAGATCCCGTGATAATAAAGAGACCCAGAATATTGATAATAAAAAACGCTGGTGAAGCATTATACATAAAAATGGGCTTTTAGTGAACACACTTTAATCCTTTCTGTGTGATGCGCAGCAGTCACTTTCTGCCTCGTCTTCTCCTCCCAAAGTCCCAGCAACTCCTAAAATGCCCCAGTACTCTTCCTGCTTCCGGCTAAAGCTGTTTTCCTAAATTTGAAGGAAGTAGTTGATTCGACAGTATAATTGGGGAGAGGGCTTTTTTAAAACTTGTACTGACCACATCTACCGACTTAGAACTAAGATCCCTCATTTCCGCATACTTGATGCAAAATTGTCTAATTCTGTAAATACTTGAAAAACTATTTCTTGTTGTTTGGTAATCGAAAATTGTAATACCAGCCAGCTACCATATTATATGTCAGTAGAAATTGCGCTGAGACACCCAAAGTGGTTTACCGATCTAAATACACATGTAAGTTTCCCTTAATAAGATGCGCAAGCCATCAAATTCTTTGGCTAAATGTCATCGATTGTTTTGTTTTAGGATAATGCAAAACCACCTGATAGTACCCTTCAGTTGAAGTTTTAACTTCTTTAAAAAGAGTAAGAGTTTGCAGCTGTAGTAACTCCGATTATAAATACATGAGCTATGTCGGCTGGTAAATCGCTGTTTAGTTCAGGTTCACTTGTTTCGTTTTCTGTCTTTGGAACCATACCTCGAACTGCTGTCATTATCAGATTCGTTCAGCCGTAATCCAGCTTCAGTACTTACTGTGACATTAAAGCCTGTTTTCAATATGATCCGTAACGGTCGGCGACAATGTCTGAGTCTTGTCCCAGACATATGGAAATACTCGTTTCTAGAGTCTGCGATAGTTTGCGATAGTCTGCGGCAAATGGTCTGCGTGATCGAAAGTGTACAACTCGGTTCAACTTTCCGGGACCGATACAACACCGCTAACCAGGAAAAAATTAATGGAAACACTTCTCTGAGATGGTCTGCGGCATTTCTGGGACACTCCAACATTGTTCTTCTTGAAACACGTGTCAGTAACTGTCCAGTAAGAATTGACATAAATTTTTGCCGCCATTTTGGTTTATGGGGTTCGCTTGTCTGCGATCACTCATAAATAAATGGAACACTTGTCTGTGTTGTCTGCGACACGTGCATCGCAGAGGGTCACCGACCGACCGCAAACCGTCGCTGACCGTTTCAGATCATATGGAAACCAGGCTTTATATATCTTCATTCTGCTACGTCTATAGAAATAACTATACTTCAAGCGCCACCAGCCACATCTCCACTCACACTTTGTTATAAATCTGATTGTTTTCTTGTTTCTTTGACGACACAAAAAAAGCGGGCTGTTCGTACCCGCGCGTGCTGTCCTTTTCCGACTGACTCGGTGTTGTCGTCGTGGTTTCTCCTTTAGGCTTGAATGAGCCTGAGTAGCGGTTGTTCCAGCGGTAAATAACAAAAATTGTGATAATAATGGCCACTATCGCCGCAATGACGATAATGATGATGATCCAGGCGGACACGGAGCGAACTGGACGGCGCGGATTGAAGACTTTGCCGAGTATCGAGGTAGAGATTGGGTTTGTGTTGGGCTGTCGTGTAGTCGGTGTCGTCTGCATTGTAGTCAGTTCCGTTGTAGCTGGATTACCTGTTTGGATAAAAGAAAATAATCAAACTCTGGAATATCAGCTTAGAACAGTAAAGGTGTTAGTTACCCTGGGTCCGGTTCTTCAAAAACGGATTAACACTGACAGCTACTAACCCAGAATTAGGGCCTAATTTTAGGGCGCTTTCCATTTGTCAGGTCTGGTTGGCCCGACCGGTCAGTTCTCAAATGGAACGCGACAACCATCGGAACTGGTTCTGGCCAGACTGGCCCTGCTCACGGATTAGAGCCGCTCAGTTCTCCCGTTCCGGACGGCCAGGGCGCGGGAAATTTTTGACTTTTGGCGGGAGAAAATGCTCGCGCGCGCCTTGACTTTTTCATCAATAATAACCACAACCAGTTCTCTCGCGCCAGCGGGCAGCCAGACCCGACAAATAGGTAGTGTCATTAGATTATATTTTTGAACTTTTGATTTGTTAGTCAATGTCTTAAGAACTGTTGTTCAAACATGGATCATTCACCCAACTGACTAATCCATGATTTGATGTCCATATCACTCTTTGGGAAACAGAATCTAATAGTGGGTTAAATTTAATCCTGGATTAACACTAATCGGCTGTTGAGGAACCGGGCCCTGGGCTCCAGCATGAGGAAAGACTCGCTCTTGTAGGAAGAAAATCGTTGAGTTTTGTGGAACGCGAGTTTGTATTACTGTAGCCCACCGATTGAGCAGTCTAAATGTATTTATTATAAAAATTAAATGTCCTCAAATATGATTGGTTCATTAACCACTCTGTTATTTATTAACTGGACACTATCCAATAACAAATCCTGTCATCGGATACCTGTAATCAGACACTTTAATGAACCAATCACAACCTGAGTATTTAACTTACTGACCAATCACCAGCCAGAAAATAATCACCGTGATTAACAACAACTTTAAACCACTCAAAAACCGTGGCCAAGACAAAATGAAGAACTTTTCCTTCTATACAGTAACAATTTTTTCCATAACGAATCTCTCATTTTTCTTTTTTCGGAAATTGTAATTTTTATAATAAATTGGTAATATGACTTCGTGTAATCCAATTTTGTCTATAATCAAACTAATGAGATACAAACTGGATCACTCGTATGATTACAAACCGAATTGGACTCCACTCAATGTCCACTCAATCCTATTATCATTACTTATTTAAACGACTTCAATAGTCTACAATTATAGTAGCCTGCGTAGCAAATGGTCTTCTACTGAATTCGGCGAAAAAGACGGGAACCATTCGAATAGCTCGTCACCGGGCGCCTTATTAATTGGACGGACACTGCGGGAGAAACTGGAGTGCTCGACCAATATAGGTCATATAGCGCCCGGTCAAGAACAACTTAATTGATTTTTTGGCCCAGACTCGAAATAATTCCCAACTTTTTTTGGATAATCACAAGTCCGCCAGTTACGCAGGTGATTGCAATAACTACAATAAACAGGCCAGAGATTATCTTCGCAGGAAACCAACATTGGCCGTTTTCACACCAGCTAGCTAGAGACAGATAACTTGGTCAGACGAATAACTCGTCCGTCAGGCGAAAACGAGATGGATAACTCGTCTTGCATGACTCGCCACAGATTCATATCAAGATGGCTAAACGAACAAAGCTGAACGTGAGGAACCTAGGACTATTAGAGCTCGGTTACCTAGCTGCTTCGGCGTCATTTTTTATTTCACACAAACTATTACTGCTTTCTCAAGTATCAGTCTCCTTTGAGTTTTTTCACAAATGCGACCAGATATCCGTCTAATATCAACCTATATTACCCCCAACCCGTCTAACTGGATCATGGCCAAGACTTTAGTGACCGTCCCCAGATATTAAACACCAACCTCAAAGGTGCTAGTCAAAATTATATATTTACTGTACTCAGTCAGACCCACCAGAACAGAAGAATGATGGTGGTTTCTTGTATCACCCCCCTCCCCCACTAGAAAAGATTGTCTCTTCTTTTTATAGCCCCCTTCTATATTGCAGGTGTCATTGCAAATACTTTTCTAACTCGGTGTGGTGTTTTCTTAACAACTCCCTTCACTGATGCACATATAATGGTTTGCATAACATATACTCAATTCTAGTTTTGAAGCCAATATGTTAGACATGATGCTTATCTCATGGGTGGTCTCTTGTATAACCACCTACCCCTAGAAAGGTGGGTCCTGACTGAGTAGAATAGTTTTGACTAACGCCCAAAGTGTTTCAGTCTGCGCTCTTCACCCGCCTCGCGGGAAAGTCGATTGAAATTCGAAACATTTTCGTGAACGGTTTTTTGCTTTCTTCATATAGAAATCAGGTACAGGGGGTTAGCTAGTCGCAAGTCTATTAAGTTTCAGTTGTTTCTCATAGTGGAAGTTAGATAAAGTTAATTCAAATTTAGAAATGACAAAATAAAATAAATTATAGAAAACATCGGTCAAAAGATGCTATTTGTCGGGTCTGGCCGGCCCGAGAGAATTGGTTCTGGCCACGAGCATGTTTTTTAACGCCAAAAGTCACCAAATTCCCGCGCCCTGGCCGTCCGGAACAGAAGAACTGAGCGGCTCTAATCCATGAGCAGGGCCAGTCTGGGCAGAACCAGTTCCGATAGTTGTCGCGTTCCATTTGAGAAATGACCGGTCGGGCCGGCCAGAGCCGCCAATTGGAAAGCGCCCTAATAATTACTTCTAAGTTTACTTACTTGTTGATACTGAAGCTGTCCTGCATTTCTGATCCTCGTCGTCATCATTGGCACATATTGGTTCCGTCCCAGACCCGTCCAGCTCAGCGTTTATGAACTCAGACGCGTTCACCACATTTCCGTAGCTCACAATATCTTCTTGACGCAATTGGCCGTTTCTCAACGCTTCGTTAAGAATATCTTTATCGCCATACACAAACTGTTGTAAAATACCTGAAAAGTTTTTTTTGCCCAATGCCTTCTTGTCTGACAGTTTCTCTCTGGGAATTCCGCCAAAGTATACGGCTGAAGAACCTTTAAAGTTCAGTTTGGAAAAAGGTGTCGGTCGAGGTTTGCCGTCCGTAGAACTTTTGAAGACTTTTTCTGTAAAATTTTTGAACCTGTATTTGCCTCTATCCACTTTGTAGGTTACTCGGTGTAGTTTGCGTTCAAAAAACACAGAATGCCAACTGTCGTCACTCAGATTTCCGTTTCCTGCCGCAAGAGACAGTTTACCTATGCGAGGAGAAAAATAAGTAAGTTTTACGACTATATTTATCGAAGAGTGAAAAACTTGAGACTTCAAGGGATGGTATGTGCTTCCCCGTATCGCTATGTCGGTCATGTGGACTTGGTAATAGCAACTGATTTATGTGTTCTACAGTGAGTGTATTTTGGATATTGATGTTTCTTTCTCTGGTTTGGAAGGACAAAATATTAGTGTTTGTAGTGGATTTGTCAGTTGGTTGTAGTTAATTTGTCAGTAGTAGTAGTAGTAGTAGTAGTAGTAGTAGTGTGTTGGGCTTATTGTCAAACACTGCAGCCGGTTGGGCTTCAGCGAATGACACAGCTCACGAGGTCGAACTGAAAGCATGTACAAGGCGCATTAGGCAGCCACTATACGGTCCATGTGTGAGCTCGGAGTACAGCCTACAGCTAGAGGGAATAAGCTGTATGTAGAGATGAGGTGACAGACCACAACACCGGCATTAGCCGGCTCTTATCGACGAGTGCGTGGGTTCTTTTAAGTCCCCCGATAGAACGTCGAGAGAGTAGATCAATGGCTTAACGTCCCTGTTTGCAGTGGTGGTTGTGTATGTTGGTGTTGGTGTTGGTGGTTGTGTTGGTGTTGGTGGTTGTGTTGGTGTTGGTGTTGTTGGTGTTGATGTTGACAACCTCAAAACTACTTTGTAAATATTACCTCCACCCAGGTTTATCTGCATCACCAAATTTCCGTTGACTAACTCTAAGCTAAAGATATCGCTATTGCCTGTCAGCGTGTGCAATATGGTGCCATTGGGCTGGTTTGTCTTGAATCGGAACGAAACGTAATTATTCAAATAATACGTTTCTTTTCTTTCTTTCTTTGCTATGTAACCGGTTCCATTCAGCCACACAGAGGCGGCCTCTGAAGGGGAAAAGAAAAGAAAAGAAAAGAAACAGATCGGTTATAATTTTTTAAATTCGTTTTTCCTTATTTCTTACTAGAATACGTTCATGAACATTACATTATACATTTGCTACTAAATCTACTGCTAAATATTATAAAACAGAAGATATCGTAGGAGACAAGTTCACAAGATAGAAACATGAAACTATCCAATACAATGTATGATCAAATATTATATTTACCGGAATAGAATTCTAAGAATAAATTAGTAATTGTTCAAAACAACAATAATAGAAACAGCAATAGATTAAATACCTGCAAATAGCACCAAAACTATTACTTAGAAACATAATGGGAGAAGAGTGCATTACTTATCTTTTTATTTAATCGAATCTAATTCCAACAGAGGCAACCAGTGACATAAGGAGCAGACCATTGTGTGTGTGTGTGGGAGGGGGGGGGAGGGGAATTTTGAAAAAAAATTACACGATACATAGTTACACGATACTTATGCTCCCGTACCCCCTCCTTCACCATCCCCCACCCTACCCCCCATCCCCCAACACACACACAGTCTGAATAGGATTAAGAAGTTTCATGTTGATGCGGCAAAGGAAAATTTACATCGAAGAAAATTTACAGCAGAATACTGTAACACTAAATACGGACTTGAAAATTTTGACCAGTAAGAACAACAGTAAACTTGTAAGGTTACAACTAACACTCCCTTGGTCTTGACCAGAACCACGTATGCGCTCAGCTAATTTACCCGAGCTGTATCGGCAACTCGGCATTGGACCGTCATCCTGGGATTCACCAGAATGGCATAGCCACTAAGCGCATGTGTGGTTTGGGCTGAATTAAGAAAGTATCAGATGCGACTTTGTAGTTGAATTTTGTTTCTTTAAGTAGGCAAAAGCAAAATTACTTCCCACGAGGGGAAGAGTGGGGTCATTTCCAACAATCACAGGATCGCACAAACTATGGCTCATGCTCAGTAAATACATATTTCTGTGTCGACAAGAAGTCTATATCCATAAATATGTACCAGTTTATACAAAGAGCCAAGAAATCAAGTCTTACCGATATCGCATAACTTCCCATTGTACCCAGTGCCCCGGCAATCACACTCAAACGTTACGGCTCGGTCGAGACACCTCCCATAGTTTTCGCAAGGCCTGGGACTGCATTGTTCACTACAGCCAACTGTGACACTGCCGTTTTTTTTGAGCTTCAAGTCCACCATTTCTCCCATTGAATTCAGGACCTGTACATTGCCAATGCACCCGATGAACCTGTAGGAATATCACTTGTCAACTGGGCAATTGTGTCGGCATATAACCCTCCTCCCCACCCCCCCTAAAAAAATACGCTCTTGTATCGGTATTTTCATGACCCAATCAGATGTGTGCTTACTGTCACATGAGAAAAAAAAAATCAGAATTTCAAAGCTTCTGAAATCGATTTTGTAATTTAATGTCAATGTAATTGAAATAACGGTAAGGAGAGTACAAGCGAATTATTTTCATCAAATGTTGCATTGTTGGCGCAATACTGTTTCCTGCCAGAATATGATCCGGCATTGTCAGCTCTATTTGTTAAAAGGCGGGTTTCGCAATCACTGAAAAGAAAAAGAAAACATGTAGATATATAACTATACGATAATCTGAGCTGATAAACACTTTGAATTTGACTTTATACTAGAAAGAACGAATAATTGAACGCTATACAGCTGCGATTTATTCAGTTACGTAGGCTTTTCGACCCGCGGTATATCGTTCCTCGGCAGGGTAGATGTGACAGCGAAACAGCAATTACAACTTGTTGTCTAAAAGGAGATAAAGTAAATGCTGGATAATAGGGTGTGTCTAGGGCCCCATTTACACTTGTAAGAGTTTGTATCTCGGAGTACTACCGGCTCATTCCTAAGAATGCGTTCACACGAGTATATTTTCAATCGTCCGAGATGCACTCAACTACTCTGAGATTGCGTCCACACTTTCGTAATTCGTTCACACTACAAATGGAGTGAGTCGGGAATACTCCGGAACTACTCCGATACTACCTCTCGTGAGTGATCTAACTTGGAGTACTCCCGGAGTGCTCCCGGATAATTCTTGCTTTTCAAACACGTTTAGTTAAAGGACTCTAGTGATCCGGTAGTACACCCAGATAGCCTAACTGTTACATGTATATGGGGGTCTAAGTAATTGAAGAGCTCGGTGCATAAACGGCCTAAGTGACCATTTTAGGTTGATTTTCTAGAAACTTAGAAAAACACCAAATTTTAGGGGGGAGGGGTAAATAGGGGTACCTAT
>JANVCK010221161.1:0-10392 GCA_026546655.1 Epizoanthus illoricatus | reverse complement strand
CCTCTCCTCTCCTCTCCTCTCCTCTCCTCTCCTCTCCTCTCCTCTCCTCTCCTCTCCTCTCCTCTCCTCTCCTATCTTATCTGATCTTACTGTATCTGCCGGTCTTGCAACAAGTAGCATGAAACACTTACCTCCAATAGAGAAAGAACTTCTCCAACAGTATGTCTCTACTTCGTGTTTGGTGATCAACAATGTAGTTCTGTCGGTAGACGTGCAATCTCCAGGCATCAAATACCCTGCTCAAGAACAAAAATACTGTTCAAATGCTGCTCAGCTTCAAGGGTATTGTAGTGAAACATTGGCATTCTGCAAAATTATATGTAATACAAAATTGTGGCATACTTGCATGTGTGACAAGACTATGAAGCCATATATACTTGTGTGACAACACTACAGTGATGGGAGAATAAGTGAGTAAGTGACTATTTTAAGAGTGTGACTCTTGACATTAGTAAAATAGTTACACTCACATACGTGTGTGACAACACTGTCAAGTGGCAAGTCGTAGTTATGCGATCATGACAAGTGATATGACATACTTCCGTGATAGCACTATGAAGTGACATAATGTATTCGTGTGACAGGATCATCAAATGACAAGATATACCTGTGTGACAATACTACAGTGAGATGATATACTTGTGTGTTAGCACATATCCTTGAGATATCCTTGCATTTCATGGGAAACATTTTAAAATCTATATCTTTTATATGGAACTGCTCCCAATACTTTGAAATCATTACAACTTTTTTTCGACACAGTGATTATATACATGTACAACAAGAGAGCTACAGAATGGTTTCATCTACTTCCTTCTTTTCAGTCACTCACTTTCTTATCCTAAATATCAGCTTCTGGCGCAAATTACTATTTAATGATGCAACCTCTGATGACCTGACGAGTGATTCTTACTATAACTTACCGTGTAACAACCTTACGTTCTCGTCTGGCAACCATTGGAGCAATTATCTGTGCCTCCTGATTGGCTACTCTCCATGCCTGCAGCACACGAAGTTTGATGTTTCGTGCCAATATGGCACACACATGAGCTGTTTTTTCCTTTTCCTCATCTGCTCTTCTCTTCTCTGCAAGCCACTTCTTAAATGTTCCTAAGTTGTTTAAAAACAAGTTATGGTCCACCTGGCATTAATACAGTGCTTACTGCTGGAGATAACATGTAACACTGGAAATGATAGTTGAAGTCAGCAAAAACAGCAAAGCAGTATGTGATAAAGAAAGAGAATTACAATGAAAGAGTTGAGTTGGAATTTACAAAAGGGAAGGAACAGAAAACAGAGGGAAAAGAGGAAGGTACGGACAGGAGAGAAGACAGAATATAAGGTCCAAAGCGAAAGAATAGAATAGAATAGAACAGAACTGAATAGAATAGAACATAACATAATAGAAGAGAGCAGAATAGAATCGAACAGAATAAAATAGAACGGAAAAGAATAGAACAGAATAGAATAGAACAGAATAGAATAGAACAGAACAGACCAGACCAGAACAGAACAGAACAGAACAGAACAAAATACAATAAAACAGAATAGAATAGAATGGAATGGAATAGAATAGAATAGAACAGAACAGAACACATCCTAATAAGAGATTCCATATCCCCTAATGAGAGATCCCCTATACACCAATGAGAGAAAAAAGTGAATAACACTGATGGTCAAAGTGACAGATGGACAAACGATCTTAGTTATACAAGGTAATAGATAAATTAACTACAATAAACAGAGATGAGCATATACTTTCATGTAATATGCGCAATATAAATTATATTATTATTATTATTGTTATGATTATGATTACGATTATGATTATGATTATGATTATGATTATGATTACGATTACGATTACGATTATGATTATGATTATGATCATGATAGAAAGGCAGTGCCAGAATGTATCAACTCAAATAGAAGGTCATATACTATCTACAGTTGCTACAAAGACAAGTGAACATGGATTTTGTGAATTACATTTTCATAAATTGCAAGCAATGATCTTTTCTTCAAATTGAACGATACCATTTCAAATGTTTTGATCTCTGAATAGTTTAATTTGATTTTGGAAAACAAACAACGACGAAAGTAGCAAACAGCTAAGTAAGGAGAAGCACACAGAGTGAACAGTCAAACTCAAGATGGCCAATGAAATTATTGCAAATATGAAACAGAAAGCAAGGACGCATAAAGGAACTGCGCATTGGGAACCAAGTGAGGGATCGAAGTGCAAATGTGATTCTTATACATTTAACGTCACCAAGCTCCTTGGATTAGATTCAAATGATATATTTTTTAAAAATGAATTCCTGCTTTATTAGCACCTCTGGTTTACAAGTTTGACAGGTTTGATAGATCTAGGACTAGTTATTTACAGTTTATAAGCACAAACAGAAAACAGTTACAAATTTTATAAAGTGGTAATAACAGCACCCCATTTCTTTTGAAAACTTCTTAGCGTGAGCGGCGAAAGCAATGCACTTCTCGATGTTAATTAAGTTCGGCATAACGAGAGATCCAGAAAATGTCGTTCTTTTTTTAAAAAAACAACTATTGCAGCAATTTTCTGGCCATAACATTTATCTTTTTTTAAATTTCAACTTAGCTTTTACCATTTTAACAAAGAAAAATACGATACAGCCGCTAGAACTGTCTAACTTAAGTTTTCCTAAAATAAAGAATGATTCGTTTTCCGGTTTTAATTTCATTGTTTTCCGCTTTCAGTGGGTCATCTTCAACATTAGTTTGAGATAAAAAGGTAAATTTAAGTAAATTTAGGTCAAGGGAAATGGAAAATTGTCTGAGATAACGGGGGAGTCAAAATAGCCAGGTTCGAGATTTACTCACGGTAAATTACAGATAAACAGTGGGTCAAATCCAAGGGAAACAGGATTCTGTTCGAGATAGCGAGAGAGTCGAGATAACGGAGGACTACTGTACTACGGATGATCACATACTTTTCATGACCAACTGTTCCCACATTGGCCTGCTGTCTATCAATCGCTGCTCCAAATATTTTCTTCTCAGAAGCAGCTTCCAGCCTTGACATGCTTTCCTACGGACAGCCAAACCACAAACAACAACATCACAAGGTGAAAGAAATTCAAGTTTCTATAATGCGTTTGTAAGAGTACGCATAGCAGCAATCTCGTTACGTTTCTGACTGATAAACTGACGGATTGGACAACAGTCATGTTGGCTGTTCGAAGGAAGTTGTACTGCTGTTCATTGCTAGTTTGTATCACATAAAATTTAATTGAAAAGTTTATTTGCAAAATTCTACAGAATATTTATTATTTGTAAAGCTTCCACTTGTTATCTGCTTCTATGGCTTGGGGAATCACAACTTATTCTAACGTAAGTTGTAATCATACTGAATGTATCAATGTCTTGCAATTCCAGTTATTGAGAATAAGTATCGAGAAGTCATTCAATCACTGTAAAACAAAAAAATAAAATATTGCCTGACAAAATCTCACCACATATAATGAAATAAATAAGATTTCTCGATAGGATCTACACTTAGAAACAGAAATCAGCAGCATCTTTTGTGGCTACTAACATGTGAGAATCATAAAATTAAGTTGCAACAAACACTAATTACAACACACTAATCTAAGTAAACGTACCGTGTGCATCGTTTAGACCAGTTGATACGGACTTGCTTCCTAAAGTTAACAACTTTCATTGCAAACGACCACTTGTTCATGACCATACGCATCACTTGCTTATCCTTTCTTTGATAATGTTCGGCGGCCTTGGTTCTACAACAAATCAAAATGTCGTCTGAGCATGATAGAATAAACCACTTTGCTAATGCAAATTTTCTCTCATCCCATTTCACCGAAGGGGCAAAGTTTGAAGATTTTGTTGAATTAATGAGACAAAATGTGGCTGTGCAACATAATTTTGCCCCCTCTGTGAACTGGAACGAGAAAATTTGCATTAGCAAAGTGGTGTATTGCTTGTGCAACTACTATTTTTCCTAATCTGTTCATTTATTACAACTTATTGCTTTTAGTATGTTGTTCTGTGTTTCATAAGTAACTGCTATTCTATTCTAGTTTCTTTATTAACTATATTTATTTAGGGTGCAGGATTCTTTGTCTAAACCCCTAAACCCTGTTGAATCTTCCTGACCAGAAACATACCTTAGACACGCCTTCATATACGCATAGTCCTTCCACTTCACAAAGTGTTGCTTAATCTCCAGCAGCTGCAGATTGCCAACAAATCTCTGCCGTTTATCTTGTTGTCCTCTTGTGAAGTTTATCCACTTGGTGAAGAACCTGCGTTTTTTGGACTAAGAAATATAATTGTTATGAAATGGTTGTGGTCACGGACACACTATATGACGTCACAATCCTGCTACCTTGGTTTTATAACTGCCATCTACGATGCCATCGAAAACGTCTTAAATGATACACAATTCATCAAAAGTTGCAAACCTTGCCTTTAGTGAACGAAATATACGAAGTTAAAGTAACAGTAGGAGATAATGACAAACTGAGAAATGTTGTTGCTATATAAACAGCTATCGCCATAGACACCAGGCCCGTAGGAGGGGGGGGGTTGAAGGGTTCGAACGAACCCCCCCTGGGACTCTAAGTGACACAACATTAGAGTGACATTTGTAGATAAACTCTGTAGGAGCTACGGGCTTCTACAAACGAACCCCAGACAGCCCAGCTACGGGCCTGGACACAAGTGTGACACATCACAAAATTGTAGATATATTTTAGAAATATCTTTATATTTGATGAAGATATGTAGAAAGGTAGTTTAAACTACAGATTCTCGAAATGGTTTGGGTGCTGACTGTTCTTGGTGTAATATTCCACATTTTCCGAATTTGCATTGTAGCAGTAGCCCACAAATCAAACGGAGATTACAAAGGTAACGAACTTTGCTACAACTACATTCATGGCTAATGTTACGATGTATTCTATAGCCTCTGATATCTCAACTATGCCAAGCGAATCCTAATATAATTCACTGAGAAACTAACTAGTACAATTGGAAAATCAGGTGTCCATGGAAATTTCAGCGAGGTCTCTCTTCAATCTACTCAGCAGTGAAATATTCAGAGATGAATTGGTGACCCCAGAAGGCACTTGCATGAAAGAGCCTCACCTTCTTTGCCAGAGCTTTGCAGAGGTGTCGATGAATCACTTTCCTTCTGTACCTCAGATACCACAGTTTAAATATCCTCCTTCAACACAAAATAATTGCTAGTTTGAGAAGATACTACCAATTTGTGAATCAACTTTCAGTAATATATATTTTGATTTTAAAGTTTTCTTACTTTATTGTCATGAAATTCTTCTTGCAGTGACATTTGCGGTTGATCTTACCACAAAGGTTTTACTGATTTAGCTAATCTTTCTGAGGAGATGTGATGATCTAGAAGTTAGTAGGTCCAGGGTTTGAACCTGGTCACTGTCACTTTTGTAAAGTCCTTGCACAATACATATATTTGCATAGTGCTTGTATCCACCCTGGCGTATAAATGGGTTCTCTGGGAAATTGAGTAAAATCTGACAAAATGCTGCGGGTAACCTTGTGATGGACTAGCATTCCATCCTGGGGAAGAATACTCTCAGTTGCCTCATGCTACAGAAACCAGAGTTAAGCACCGGCTCTGATAAGCAACTTCGACTTCTTCAGTCCTTGATTTAAGTAAATTTTAATTTTTACTAATCTTTCTGGGTTCATGTGTAATCAATTTTGAGTTCATCAACATTGGTGCGGGGTTGTCTACATTGCTGTAGTGGCAAGTGGGTACCAAATACGGACGGTAGAGAACTTCTTTTCGATTGAGCAATTAATACAAATCAACTACAAGAAACAGATCATCATCATCATCATAATAATAATAATAATAATAATAATAATAATAATAATAATAATAAGCATTACAGATTCCTACCTCTGTTGAGTTTGACGAAAGAATCTATCTGCTCTCTTGTTCTCAAGCCTAAGTTGCCACTTTGCGAAAGCTGCTTTCACAAGGGATTTGTAATAGTATTCCTTACACATGCTTTGAAACCGAAGGCGAATTACTCTGTTGATGAAACAGTGTAACAGTATTGTTAAGGTTTTTATATCTTATGTTAACTACACACATCAAGTGTATTGAGACGTACCAAAGAACAGGGCCAATGTATTTTCTTCTAGATTTATATTTCTTTCAACAGGTTAGAGCATGTTCCAATATGTGCAATAAGATGCTCCACGTGCTAAGGTAATCTTGCTGGTGGCAAACAACACTGAAGAATTTCCCATTTAGCCAAATTTCTTTCATCTAATTGGTTGGAAAATTAAATGGATATTCCGTTTCCTAAAACGTTTTTGGAACTGATGGATAATCTCCAGAGGTACTCCTCTTTCCTGTTCCCACCAGCTTGAATAGATAATACTGTTTACAAAAAGATTTTCCATTCCAATCACGAATATGCCAGCGCTCATGGTGGATCAGAGTTGGCAACCAGGCTACTGCAGTTGCTTTGTACAAATGGAACACATCTTGTTCCATCCATTCCAACTCGTTTATCCAAGTGGAAAATACCTTTCCATTTGAAGTGGAAAATTTCCGAGTTTCCAACTGGTTGGTTTGACTAAATGGAACTTCACCAGGTATTGAAACAAATACTTAAAGAACTATTTTCTAACCTTCCTGTATTCAATAATATGTCAGAGACTTGTAACACATAATACTACAACATTCCATTCTTTGTTACTGTTCGTTTTTCAACTTTCATTCTCAGTCAACGTACTTTGCATATTGCGCCCAGTTTTTCCAGCGATAGAAAGCCTTCACTGCCAGGCGCCTCCTGAAGATTTGAAAATAACAATAATACCACTCAATTCATGATAACAATTTGTTTGCCCTCGTTCACTCATTACAAATTAAAATTTATAAAATGCTAAACCTATGTTGCAACAAAATAACTCAAGTGTACATCAACAATTAAATTATGAGAAATAAAATGCCTCATAATAATCTGCATTTGATTTAGTTAAATACGTGACAAGGGCTGCAGCCACTAGTAGGGGCTGTTCTACGGTTATGTATATAAAATACGAACTGATTTCAGAAATTAGTCTTTTACTTTGCCTAACCAAAAGGTATTGAAATACAACATGTTTTTTCAAAAATATATATATTTGTCACGATGGACTTTTATCCTATTTTTAATACATTTATCGAGATATGATCACCACACAAAATTCATGATGCCTGCAACTGTATCTGCATGGAGTGAAACAACAGGCGTTCTAGAAAACAGAAGTTGTCTTTAAAAACAAGAACAGCAATTAAACTATGAATTCAGCACTGGGACAATTACAATAACACACATGATACTGTGATATCCTTTGTTTGCATGGAAATCATACCAATTAATATCAGATATACTATACCTTGAAACATTCCCAGCCATGACAGATCTTCTATATTTTTCCCTCCAAGCATCAAACATTTTGACAATCAAATGTTCGTCGTACTGAACCCTTAATCGGCAAAAAGAGTATACAGTCAGTTACCAACTGTACAAGCACAAGACCAAATGTAAATTTCGAAAAACACTATCAGTGATAAATACATGTACAGCAGCATGTCACTGCAGTTCCAGGAACAAGCCCTTCTCTCACTTATTTTTGCTACACACGAAAAATATTTTCTGATCTCACCAGTGAAATACATATAGACACAAATTATTATTCAGCTACTGATATTCTGTAGATTTTAAGTAGTCCTTAAATATTCGGCGTGCATGCAGTAACTTGTACCGTACAAAACCAAGTCTACTGGTTATATGTGTCATACAGATTCTTGTAATACACAAAATTTATGTCAGCTGACAGGGAAACAGTTACATTGGAGATGAATCTCTCGCAAGACAAGTTTAGTGTGTAGCTAGTATGTTTAGAGATTTTACTTTGTCATTGGTCAGCCATTGGTCATCTCAACTTTTTTTTTAATTCAATATTAATTTACAAATATATTTAAAGAATGATTACAATAAGTAGTTATAAAAAGCAATAAGTGGCGTCAAGAGCAATTACAATAAATGGTTGTAGAAAAGCAATATGGAGACAAATCAATGAAAAAAATATAGCTATTGTACCTTGCTTCTGTTTAAGAGTGAAACTATATTATATTGCAGCGATAACTTTACCCCATTTCTTATTAAAGGTTTCCCCAGCGTGAGAGGTATATGCAATGTATTTTTCTGTGTTAAGCAGTAATTTACATGATCTATTATTTATCAGGTCAAGGCACAGAGATATTGCATTACTGCAGAAAGCCAAGTTCACCTTCGTTTTCCAGATTGAAGCTTGCAGCTTCCGTCATTGTTGTGGTTACAAACTTTGTGTATTCCACTTCTTTGACTCAAATTAATTTCTATATCTTGTTATTAATCGTTCTACTTTTCCTTCGAGTTGGGCGTAAACTGAATTGAAGAACGTGTGAGAAACAGGTGCAAGGATTATATTCGATTTCGTAAGCCATAGTTACTGCTTTATGTAAAACTATTCGACTGATAAGAGTATTTAAAGCTTTTTAAGCAGTGTTGACCTGAAGGAAACGGTTTTCTACTGAAACCAGGAATAAATAATGAAATAAATAAAATTAGCCTGTAAGATGGAATATATCTAAAGCATTACAATATGTAGAAATAACTTGTTGGATGAGAAAAGATGAATTGCATACTTATAAAGCTTTAATAATTGATAACTTATGCAACTTAGGGCGCAGGCCTGCCCGAGAAAACTCATTCTGGTCATTATTTATGGAAAGGTTAACGCGTGTGCGAACAATTTTTTCGCGTAAAATGCGCGAAATTTGCTCGTCGGAACGGGAGAACTTAGACTTGCTACAAGTCGACTCACATCGATGGACAGGGGAGAACTGAACATGCAGTTCTATTCCATTAACAGGGCCAGTCTGGCAGGAACCAGTTCTGGTCGTTGTCGTGTTCCATTTGAGAACTTAGTAAATTAACGTTCTGTCAACTCTGGTAGACTAGTTTTTCAAAAAAACTAGGTTTTCTACGTCGGCAAGTAGGCCAAATGATGGGATTGATCAACTAAAAGTTGATATGTTATGTTTTTCGCCATGAAGGTGAAAGGTTTGAGTTGACGTTTCGAGCGCTAGCCCTTCGTCAGAGCAAAAGACGTTCTGTCATGCAGATCTGATTAATAGAAAGCGCTTTTAGTATGACATACGACCAATACTCAGAGCTCTCAAGTTTGGAGAAACGATAGGCCCGAGATATCGGGCAAATGAGCTTGAAATTATACAGAATACCGGGAAAAATCTAACAAAAAACCGAGTTTAAAACACTTCAGGATAAATCTGAGTTTTAACGCTTTCGACGTTTTCGATGATATACTTCGGTCATAATTATCAACATGAAAATGAAATATATAAAATGGAAAATTAAAAATTTCAATTAAACAAGTTGGCGAGATTTATAGAAAATATATGGAAACATTCAAGTAAAGATGCATAAGATTAACGCCAAATGCGTGATTTAACTTTCACTTCCTAGTTTTAACTTTTATTTCAATACGTGTCAGCAAAAATAATAATGCGGGAGATTTAAAAGGTCTGCATACTTACCCAACTGAACACAAGCGATTTCTCTGTTCCGGTCGTAGAAACGGAGGTTGAACTTCTTACAAATAAGGAATGCACTTAATGTCCTGCGAAATACATTCTGTTGTGGAACGCCTCGGTCACAGAAGCCGCAACGTTCTGAAGGACGTCGGAAGAATACCACACTGAGATGTTTCTCATTCACTACCATGGGACAAGGCATTGAAATTATAGCAATACGGACTCGTGAAATCTGATTGGATTGAATCTGAAACATGTAATAGATAGCCCAGACTTTGTAGCACTGATGCCCAAAATCAATTGGTTGGTGATCATGTGACTGACTTCGCCGTTTGTTTCCAAGTGGCGGCTTTATAATTTGGTTATATTTACGAATGCAATCGCGTGTTTTGAAACCTCTAGACACCAGGTCAGTTGTTGTGGAATGGTTTTCCACAGGACGAAACAATCATTGCCCGCTTAATTATCAAAAAATTGTAAATTAACACGGTTGAATAAGGCCGTGTGTGTTTCCAAATTAAAAATAGTTTTTGGCCAAATGCGCAACCGGTTTGCAATTTTTTTGCAAGGAACTCAGCAACTCTCTGAAAACGGAATGTTTTGAAAAAGAAGCGCTATCGTTTTCGTGTGGATCAAATGGAAAACGGTATCCAGAGAGCAACGTTTGAATACTTATTCAAAAACGTACGTTTCAAATAAGAACGTATGCGCGTGTGGACGGAAGAGGCTTTTTTGTTACCGCTAGTTTGTATAAA
>JANVCK010221050.1:0-10396 GCA_026546655.1 Epizoanthus illoricatus | reverse complement strand
TTATTATTATTATTATTATTATTATTATTATTATTATTATTATTATTATTATTATTATTATTATTATTATTATATATTTTGGTCAGACTGCAGACCCAGTGGAAGGGTGCCACCATGACCCTGTTCGAGACAAGAAGTTGAATTTACCAACCATGTGCAAGATTTGTCACTTTAATTTATGATCGTGTTAAAGAATTTGAGCTCATATTTCAGATCCTAATTTGCTAAAAGGCCTACGAATCTATTATGTACCCTGTCATCAACTTTAGACAGGAGCAATGTACATGTACATATCCACAGATCTAACAGAGTGGCATGACATCTCCATGGAGGGTACTGCATTGTTATAACCTCCAGATTCTCTACATGTAGGTTGCATTTGGAGCACAACAACTTATTTTGACATCTGAGTGCAGTTCAGTTAAAGATCAGGTAGAGGCTCTATATTGATGAACTTATTTGGACTGCACTCGGTGCCAGAGCAGGTTTAGTATGCTCCAGATGCTACCATATCACAGCCAAACTTTGTCCCAAGCAAATGTAGTTCCCAGTGTCCAGAGGTAAGAAGAATGTTTACTGCTTCCCTTGTTCCTTCCTTTATTTGCTGATTCTTCTTTGCAGACATTTTTCACTTGTGAGGCAGATGCTGCCAGCAGTGACCCAGCTGATCAGAGTAAGTGGAAACGTAGTTTTCTGTGGATCAAGAACTCAAGAAGCAAAATGTACAGAATGTGCACACATTTAATACCAGCATACTGTAATGTTACATTGAACCAAGATTCAGGTTGTGATAGAAAAATATTTTGCTACAGTGTGTGTCAGTTTCGGCATCTCAGCAGAGAGATTGAAGTTTTAGTGTTACAATACAAAACACTGCAGTGGAATATACATGTATTAGTTTGGTGCATTACGGTCGACAGAAGTGATGTGAGAACCGTTCTCAGAAGATCGTCATTGTAGATTCCAAGATTGTGCCGAAATTTTGGCTAAATTTTCGAAACTTAATTGAACAAGTTCAAGTCGGTGGGCAAGTTTGCAATCGCTCCCATCTCAAATCATTCGTTTTCTTCCAAACCGCTCAGAATAAAAGTGATGAAGGACAAAATAATGACAATATAATGTCCTTTCCAAATATCAGAATAACGAGTTCAAATGGCGATTTACTTCCACATAAGACGTTTTTCATTTCTTCCACTAAGACAAAAATTTTAATTCAAGTTTGTGAACGTCTCATCTGTAATTTTGAAATCTAGACTATAAATTGAATTTAAACTAAGAAAACATGCTATTGGACAACCCAGCAAATTACACTAACTGTCAACTCAATTTACAAATTGTAATTATCTAAAAAGCTGTAATTCATATCAGAAAAGACCATTACCATTACAAAAGAGAGAACCCTAGTTGTAACACTGTAAGAATGATTATTAAATACATGTAGCAAGTTAACAGTTGCAACTTAATGTACCTGTAGCACATATGTTGCTATGAAGGTTCATGTTGATTCTGCTGTACCTAAAATCACGAAGTGAATGCATGCTCTGATTGGAGGATATTATTTAAGTGGACCCTTTATCCATGTTATTGGGTCCTTGGTGTTTGAAGTATTGTTTCTTGGAACTTTACACCAGGTGATCTGAGCCGTTCAAATTAGCCAATCGGAGCAAGGCAGCAAAAATTTTTAAAACCGAACAGAATTCCTTGCGCACCTAGCAGTAGCCCGAGTGAGCCAAGCGCTGGTGCGTTGAAGCAAGTCGAAAGAAACTTTTGATTGCAAATTTATGTTAGAAGAGTGTACATAAATATGCAGAAGCTTAGCTTATTTGCTTGCAAGGTGTAAAGGAAAGGAAAATATGAGACTGACTTCTTTAAATCAACGATGTTTTTATTTTGTACACCAACAACGGGATCAGAATGACAGCCGGAAAGCAGTGATTTGTGATCATTTTAAAACAAATCGCGACAACAAAATATGGCAGAGAAACACTAATGTTATAGTCTTCAAAGACAACTCTACTTTCTTCATTTGGAGGCAACCAACAACATATTATTCTTCAACCAAAAGCGTTATGTCATGTGTTCAGTTTTCCATTTATATAGCGATCGGTGAATTGAGAAATGCAGGCAGTGCGCCGGACATTTGTTACAGAAGCAATTTTATGCTTCTAGCGTAGAAAATTTTGTTATTTTTTAATCCATAAAACGTTTGTGCTATTTAGTCACTGCTAGCTAAAAGTACTAAATAAGAACAGACCACTGCATTGCCTTTCGCACGCGAGGCCTTTCATGTTGTGTCCACCGACCTCCTGCGTTGAATTGAGCGTAGTTTGAAAATATATTTATTCCAATGGCAGTGTCTTGTGTCGGTTTTTGATTCATCCACATCATTTTAAATATGACGTTCATGAATGTAAAGACATTGATCATAAACTCTTAGCTGTATTTATTAAGTAACAATACAGGTAATTTCAAGTTTCGATTTGGTGTTCCGACTCTTCAATTTTTAGTTCACTGATCAATGTAAAACACAATAACCCGCCAATTTGGCAGCAGCTCATGACATCTGTTTTATCTCAATTTATTCGCGGACATAAATACAACGGTATTAATCCGTATCACTCTTTAGTTGTAGTTTGTTGCCTTCAAGTTCTATTCAGGTTGTACAAAAAATTATCCCTGCAATAGAATTAATGCTGTGAACGAAGGTCAGTTGTTTGTCGAGTGCTTCAGTGAAGAATGTGTAAAGTTTATGCCGGAAAATTCTAAATTCAACTTTGTGAGTTTTAAAATCTTTCACGCTAAGAGTAAAGCTACTTTGACAGTCTTTCACTAAAATGTGCCACGATCGCATGAACCAAATTATTTGAGTGAATATCGACTTCAACAAATAAATAAAAGTTAATTGGTTTATTTTAATAATGCATACATTTAGTATTTGTCAAGTGAGACTGCCTCGATCAAATATCAAAACACGAGTAAAACTAGCTGGATGGAAAACTGCTCAACATTGGCTTTCTACACATAAAGTTAATTCTACATACCATTTCTTTGGCTACTATCCTGAGCTACTTGGTGTAAGTCAATTTTCATTCTAAAGATCGGTAGAATCTATCGATCTCTATTTCCCTATAGGTTTTTTTAGCAACTTGACTTCACATGACTCCCGAAACTTTCCAGCAAGCGATAATTCTGTCAAAACTCCTCAATTAGTCACTTTCAATCAGTTGAAAAACTGCCTATTGAACCTCCCTTGCTCTCCACTCTAGCTTCGGAATATCTTTGGATGTCTAGCAGAAGGATAAGTAGATGTTTTCTAAAATACTAACTTTCTAAAGTTATTTTTTGTCATTCAATAGTTTTCTTCCTCGAAGAGCAAGCAACAAACTCTTCCAAGTCACCAGTCACGCTTGTTGATTCAGCGCGCAAAGGATTGTGTGCAGTTTTAAAATTTTTAGCAAGGTCAGGAAATATGACGTCACCAGATCACCTGGCTATTATATTTGGCGGGTTCATACTAGATACAGAAGTGCACGTCAAGTGCATGTGAACGGTGTGCTGTTGAAGTCCACTTCAAGTGCAGTCCAACTACACTTGGAAGTGCACTTCAGCTTCTTTGAAGTGTTCACATCTCCCCAGGGACTAAGTGCAACTCAAGTGCGAACCTCGGCTTCACATTTTGCTATTTATACTCAAGTGCTCTCAAATGTACTTGAACTGCACGTCAAGTGCACTTACAATTGCTAGTGTGAACCTGTCTGTTGTTGTTTGTTCATGTTTTTGTTGTATTATGTTGTAGCAATGCTTCAGGGATGGAGAGAACGTGATCAGCAGAAGAGAATTCAAACAGCACATAAAGCTTTGGAGCTGACTTCAAGGTACCGCTACACAGTGTGTGGGTGCAATCAGAAATCATATGTCAGGAGGAGATGTCAACTGGGGTTTTATTGTCAGACAGTGGGAAGTTAAGTTCTGTAGATTCACATGCCTGTTTTGTCTCTTTTATCTGGCTGGGTCAAGACTTTGTTTTCTTATTATAAAACCAACTACAGTATACATATAGGAAACTGGTAAGATTTAATGAAACCCATGATTGAGCAATATTATGCAATTATTTTATGATAATTCATCAAGTGAATTGTTGTGACGTGTCAGTGGAAAGCAATCAGTTTTATCATTTGTCAATGGGCAGCGAAGGCAGCAGCACTGAATTACATATATTAATTGACAGCTAAGTTGGTGTAGACTAATCTTGTAAATAGCATGCCCACCCAAATGAATTTTTCCTTGTAAAATGTATGTGTTGACAGAAGCATTCTCACACCTTTTTGTTAACTGGCACTAACTACATGAATAAGCAAAGTCCATGTACAACAGCTTTTTGATTGTATTATGGATGTCTGAGGGGGAAGGGCTCTCTCCCCAGTTTGGTTTCGGGAGGGGTAAGGTATGCTATCAGTATCTTGAAATTTCTGCTACGTTTCAGACTGGAATTTGGAATTTAACTGACTTTATTGCCACATCTGATGTCAAAGCTTGAAACTTCACTCACTTGTCCAGCTGCCGCACATACCCACAATACACGTATATGGCTGTATACACAATTGATTTATTATAATGATATAGATTCCAGTACAGGGCCAAAGTACCCCAAGTGCTCTATACATGAATATTACTAAACAATAAAGAATACGTAAATATATGATAAAACTTATAAATGTACTAACGTTTTCGACCTTGTGTTCGTCTCACCAGAAGATGACCACAAGTTCGAAAACGTTAGTACATTTATAAGTTTTATCATATATTTACCAAAATGTTTAACAAACGTTTGTCGGCGAAAGATGTCTATAAATGAAGAATACATTGGTTTATTTTCCTTGTAGTTGTCCAACAGCATTAATTCTTTTGGCTGAAGAAGAAGCGAAGACAATAGTGGAGGTATGATCTGTGCCGAATATGATTTGAAAACCATGAATTGATAATTTACCACTTTTGAAACGAAACTGGGACTGGACCCCCTTCAGACGATCCCTGGGGCTGGACCCCCTTCAGACGATCGCAGGGACTGGACTCTCTTCAGACAGTCCCACGGACTGGACTCCCTTCAGATGATCCCGGGGACAATACTAGAGACTGGACCCCCTTCAGATGATTGCAGGGACTGGGCTCCCTTCAGACGATCCCAGGGACTGGACCCCCTTCAGACGATCCCAGGGACTGGACCCCCTTCAGACGATAGCAGGGACTGGACCCCTTCAGATGATCCCAGGGACTGGACCTCTTTCAGACGATCCCAGGGACTGGACCCCCTTCAGATGATCCCAGGGAGTGGACACCCTTGAAACGATCCCAGGGACTGGACCCCCCTCAGACGATCCCAGGGACTGGACACCCTTGAAACGATCCCAGGGACTGGACCCCCCTCAGACGATCCCAGGGACTGGACACCCTTAAAATGATCCCAGGGACTGGACACCCTTGAAACAATCCCAGGGACTGGACCCCCCTCAGACGATCGCAGGGACTGGAACCCATTCAGACAATCCCAGGGACTGGAACCCCCTTCAGATGATCTCGGAAACCAGTTCCGCGTGTTTAATTTGCATATTATCAGCATGAGTATTTAGCAAGATAATTAGTTTGGATCACTTCCATTGTTTTGTACAGTGCAATGTTTTAGTTAATACTTAGATTCCCTAGTATACTATGAAGTAGGTTACATCTGCGAAGGCTTGTGATTCTGTATTCAGTTATTCTGTCACGCTAGATTATTCTGGGATTGTGTGGGTCCCAGTCCTATAGTCGTCATTCTCAATAGGCACATGCTTAATAATAGTTTTGCTATGAGGGGAGGGGAGAAGAATTCACTAGCCCAGTACTTTCATTTGCTATTTTTATATTCAACACAGACTGAGAAATTATTTAAGCAAGCTCTCAAGTCCAGCGAGGCCTTATTGAGAAGTAGAGCACCACAGACGAATGATGGCAAGGAAGAAGCTGTACACAGTAAGTACAAGAAATCTGTATTAACTAGCAGTTATCAAAGGTAAGGGAAATGCTGGACGGAGGCTGTGGTATTCCACATTCTGTATACACCATAATAAGGACAGACCAGTCATTTGATATTGTGGGAGAATGACTTTTGTTGCAATTTTTCTCCTTAATATAATCCCAGGCTGCAAATTTATGTTTGGTTTTCCCTCTCTTTCTTCCACTCCTCCTCCTCAAGAAATCAAATGGTTGGCCCAAGTCTGGGGGTGATGACTGTTTTTTATAGTGTTTCTAGATGGGTCGTGTGTAATAAGGGGGGTATCAATATAATGCTATGCAAGGTAAAACAATTTAATGCTGGCGAGCTGTGAACATTGCCAATACACATTCGATAGACACATGGGTCGGGGGGATAAAGCTAAATTTTTGGTGTTCCTAGAAGGATTGTGGTTTTATTTAGGGGCTTAATTTATTGCTATTTTAGGTAAAACAAATAATCGTGGATACAAAATTCAAATTGTTAGTATTAAGAGTTTTCACTTGTCATCTTTACGTTTTACGAAGTTTCCAAAAATGGGCAGGGACAAGTCCTAGCATATGTGGAAAACACGCTACCAAATAGCCTACACTTTGTACTAGTAAGTTCTTGCAGACAAGGTATTAAACTAGTTATTAGACTAGTTATTAAAATAAATTCAACGAAGGAAATAAATAAGAACAATAACACTTGAGCGTGCAGTAAATATAACAGTTGTAACCTATGAATTCCAAATTCAGTTTCTTTATTAAATATAAATTTTGGCATAGTAGCCAGGTGGGTTACAAGAAGTACGACTTTTTCAGTACTGTTTGCTTTCCACGTGGATCTCAGTAGTCCTCTTGTCTGTAGCAGCTTTACGTTCATAACACCCGAGTAATAGATAGATTTAGCAAAGACAACGTGAGACCCAGAATGTGCGTGCGCAGAGGTAAAAAGCTCGTGAAAGACTCGGTTGAAAACGATGTTGCATTGTGATTTTCGAGAGATTTGGCATTGGCAAGGGAACGTCGGTACTTCATTCTCGAACAATGTTAACTGTTTTCGAAACTTCAAAGAGTACATGTAGTTGATGCTATTGTAAGACAACAGTTGACTCATCGAATGCAACTTTATTGTAAGAAGAGCGAGCTTCAACAACAACGCAAGACAACAACAACATACACTGATGCCAGATACAAGATGAACTTCTTCTGTTGTCTTGTAATTTCGTTTTGTTTTTTTCGTTTTTGCTTGTGTATTTTGCTTTCGTCATTCACTTTCGTAATGATGTATGTATCTCTGCACTTGTGAGAAATCGGAGCATGGCAGCTGACAGAGGGCTAAGTGCTGTACGGGATGCTCTAATTGTTGCAAATGTTGAAAAAGTAATAGATGACGATGATTTTATTCTCTTGTTGGAGTATTTTGCATTGAAACCGGTTTTCCCTTATTGGAAGTTTGAGAAGTTTGACGAGACTACCTGGAGTGATACCAAATGTCGTACCAAGTTGCGTTTTGCAAGAGACAATCTCGATTCGCTTTTTGAGTGCCAACAAAATTACTTCCCAACAGGGAACCATCTGTAGTGGAATGGAAGCACTGTATATTTTGCTGAAGAGACTGGCGTATTCCTGTCGACAAACTGACATGGCGCCTCGCTTTGGGAGAAATCCCAGTGAACTATGTCTAATCTTCAGTGAATTGATTGATTATATTTAGACGACCAACCACCAGTGCCTCGAGTCCTGGGACCAACCGTTTCTGCAACCAGATCAGCTAAATAATTATGTTGTAGCAGTACACCAGCCTGGTGCAGCATGGTGTTAATTTCAGATTATTGTTATCCCAAATGGTCTCATCGCCAACCTAAGTGGGGCGTATGAAGCACAATAATCAACCAATCTGGGTTACTCGATGATTTACACCAAGTCGGATATTATAATAGAGAGCCCCTCTGTTTCTATGGTGACCCTGCATATCCCTTGGGAATTTGTCTGCAAAGTTCGTACAGAAATGTCAACATGACGCCAGAAAAGATACAGTATAACCAGGCAATGATTGAAGCCCGAGTTTCAGGTGAGTGGTTGTTTGGGAACATTACAAATTATTTGAAGTTTATAGATTTTAAGAGCTGTGGGGAAAATGTATTTTGTGTGTGACATCTTGTTAAATGCTCACACTTGCCTCTATGGTAACCTTGCGTCCAAAACGTTTGAGGTAGACCCTCTTTCTTTACATGAATATTTTAGCTAAGTACCTGTGTCTAATCATTTTCATTAGAAGTTTCATTCTCTGATGCCCCTTTAATGAGCAAACATTTGGCATGGGTTCACCGAATCTAGTTTTATTTTTGCGTATATTTATAATAATAGAGTATTTCCTTCCACCAGGTCTTCATTTTTCAGTGTTTAGTCCGAGGACATTTATAATAGAAAGGGGGCCTTTTGTTCAGGTTCCTTAGAATTTCATAATCTTTGGTTATATTATGTGGTAACAGAAAATATCCATGCTCCCATCATGGAGGGTTATCAAAAATTCCAAAGGGATTCAAAAGCCTGGAAATGATATGAAATGAAACTATAAATTCCAGGAGGAGTAGGCAGCTTTAATTTCCCTATGGTGGGGATACGAACATTTTCTGGAATCTCATTCATTTAATATAATTATAACAATTATTACTTTTACACTCAGAATCTCAGTGTTCGACAAAATGAACAATTCTTGATACAGAGTTCTTGCATAGTGATCGCATTGTTATACATGACTGTATTGAAACATATCCATTTTTAAAAGTGAAGGAAACACCCCATCTTAGTGGTAAGGGTTTAATACAGGCTGGAGCATACATAACTTTTGGCACCTCAGATTGGGGACCGGTTTGTAGAGATATTTCACAAAGAAATGTTGGGGGGGTCTGATCTCATTGTCTCATTAGTCACCCCTGTAAACGTTCTCTTTTAAGAGAGGAAGGATAAATATAGAGTGGGACCAGTTAGAATGGGAAGGGGTTTAAATAGAGGAAAATATGTGGTACTGAGTGGCCCCTGGGTATCATATGGTTGGGAAACCAGTTTGTTTTAAAAATAGATACATTAGGTTGAAGTTTGTTATTTGTTATGTTTATGGATCCTCCTATCAAACTAAATTTGCTCATTTTGGAAAAAATATTTTACTTGTTTAATTTATAGTAATTTTCTCTCCAATTTTTAAACCCAAAAATGAAAACAACATGGCCTAATTAACAATTATTATAATTATTATCCAGATTTGTCTGTGTGACTTAACTGATAAATGCAACACCAGGCTAACTGATCAAATTCAAGTATTTATCCAGAATGCTTTCAAGTATGTATAACTAAATGTAAGAAAATTTTGTAACCATCAGGATTGCTTGTAATATTATTGTGAAGGTCTGAAGGACTGACATCAGTACTATACAAATTAAAAGCAACCCCTTCTCAAGGAGCTGAATGGAGCTTTTATTGTTATGACCATCACATAACAAAGTCGCACATGTACATAATTTTATAGTGCTTTACACTTGCTAAAAAGATATTTATTTTAAAATTTGTTAAAATAACTTATAAATTCCAAAAGGGGAAAGAAAATGAACTCTGAATTTAATAGAAAACTGCAAAACTAACAAAAATGCAAGTCAATACAATCCTCAAGACTACCAACAGCATAAAACAAACACATGTACACATACACTTCTTTAGACTTGCCATTTGTATTTAACATTTTATTTAGTCATAAGGTAAAGAAATAATATGCTAATAAATCTGAATTCATGATTTATGTTAAAATACCTGATAAATTCTAAAAGGGGACAGCAAATGACCTCTGAATTTAATAGAAAACTGCAAAAATGACATAAATTCAAGTCAATACTGTCATCAAAGTTCAAGACTCTCTTTTAAGGTAGTCTGAATTAAAAACTGTGTTTGTTGCTGCATCGTAAAAATAAGTTGTTGTTGCAGCAGGCAAACTGTTGTTGCTGCTGCTGCTGCTGCTGCTGTTGCATCATCTGGTGCTGCAACATTTTCCTTTGCTCCTGATGTGTAGTTTCAGCAGACTCAAACTGCCTTGTCAACTGGATTTGCTGAACCTCTTCAGCTCTCGTTCTTTCTCATTCTTAATCTCTTGTTCTTCCACATGCCTCATCACCTCTGTCTTCACCTTCAACCACTCCATTACTTCTCCCCTAGATCTCCTTCTCTTCTATTCACCCTCTTCATTTCTCTTCCTCGTCTCACTTAATCTTTCCAATGCCTTGTCTCTCATTTTCAATGCCAGCTTGTTGTCGTTTTGAACTGCCTCCTTCTTGGCCTCATTTTGACTATCTGCCTGTTTCTCTGACTCATCACTCAACTGAAGTAATTCCTC
>JANVCK010221049.1:6402-18227 GCA_026546655.1 Epizoanthus illoricatus | reverse complement strand
TGGTACATTTCTAGGCACTGTACAGACGGCAAGACCACTACAACAAACCAAATGAGTATGCCGGATTCTATTTCCGGAATTTGGGTGTATCTAATATAACGAACATTTAATACAGAAATGTGCTCTACGTCGAACACTGAAGCAGGCAATACCCTGTTGCCTGATTTTGCCCTTTAGTTAAGAAGATATTTAGGGTTAAAATATTGAAGTTTAGCTCTACAGGTGGTGGGTCAGTTGTGTGGACCCCCCGCCCCACCCCACCCCTACAGTCGTGTCTAGTGTGCATGCAGGCGCCACTTGTTTCGACCTCTTTCCTAATTGGTTGCAAGCAAGGGTCGCAATGGAGTTTTGACGATAAACTGTTTCTGTGTTAGGTCATTCCACATGGTATATAACAGTTTTCCTGGAAACCACTGAAGTTACATTTAATTTGATGACTGGATAAATAAACTCAGCTCTGGTAGACTAGTTTTTTAAAAAAACTAGTCTACCGTCAGAGCAAATTGAAGGGCTTGCGCTCGAAACGTCAGCTGAAACCGCTTTCACCCTCACGGCAAAAAAACATAACATATCAACTTTTTACTGAGTTTATCAACCCCATCATTTGGATAAAATAAACCTTGTTCTGTTTGAGCAAGTTAGGGTACTGAATATTGGACTCAAATAAGTGAACTTGTCGCCACGTGAAGAAAGGTGCGTAGTCGCCTTACGATCACTGACGAATAACCCGTGTACCCATAGCAACTCGCACTACGTCATTGCCTGCCATGCCCACATATGCATCAACACTATATATAGTTTTTAGAGAAACTACTTTCCTAGTTTCAAGTTCATTCAGGCTTACTTTTCTCACATTTCGTCAGGATCCGGAATACAACAATTTGTAGAGCAAAGAACACTACAGTGCTCTGACTTGTGTGAATTACTTCCACGCCATATTAGCACATACAAACGTCATAAACGTGTCTCCGTCTGCGCTGCAGCCTCGCCCACTGTGTTGCCACGGGAGCTATATGTATGCAGGGAAAACAGAGGCTGATTTTAATAACTAGCTAAAAGTTGAAATGGCGTAAGTTTTGTCAGCCCATGTGTATGGGTGTTTTTACTGACGTTTTCAGCTTTAGCCCTTCGTCAGAGTAAAATAATCGAATAATATAGCATGTCCAGTTTCCGGTTGATTACAACCTCAACTGTGGCCAATTCGCGACGAAGAAACTAGTTTTCCTGGAGACTGTGTATTCGAGAATGTCAGACTCACAGAATTGGTCAACAAGCGAACTTTATCAGTTGTGCATGTAGCGGGTCACTTCTTTTGAAGTATTACGGAATATTAATGAGGCCCTTTTATGATTAATACAAAACAAACAGCTTTGCAACAGCATTCTTTCCTACGGCAGCGTTCTGGTTTTCTTTGTATCGAGCGGGCGGGCCATTTATAGAGAGCCGAGGGGCGCGTTCAAGGAAGTAAATTATGTAGTCGTAAGCGGACGCATAAATACCTTTTTCACTTGTTATTTATCATGTAAAACGTTTAGAATGCTATAAAACAGGTTGGGAAGAATCGAAACCGGAATACCTCACTGACACTGTCTGTTGACGCGCAACAAGTCAAGTGAATCCCGCCCAATGGCCTCCCTCGGGGATTAATGTCATAATGCAACAAATGGTACCACGCCCCACCTCACCCTGGAGGGGATGCCTTTGACACCTGGTTCACAGAATTTCGGGTGTGGCCAGGTCTTGACGTCGTGTTTAGCAAAGCCAGCAGAAAACATGGCGTCGGAGGAAGGAACGACGCACACGAGAACAGTTCAAAAGAGAGCAAAGAAAACTCAGGATCAGGCCTGCCAGTTCGATGCATCTCTACTGGAAGGTTAGTCAGTGGTTGAATAACTGGATGGAAAATGCCTTGCGTTCGAGAATGATCAGGAACATAGTTCTAATACAAACGCACAGGAAACTCATTTTAATATTTGCCTCTTTCAGAGGAGACGGCCACGTGTGATGCTTGTACTTCGATACCATGGTAAGATGGCAGTGTTTGTGTGTAAAACGTTGGTTTAGAAGAACCCTTGAACAAGCAGAAAGCAATGGAACGCAGCCACAGCGTTTTAGAATTGTGTGATGTTATTGTTTTGTCAAAATTGCCGGTCGCTTATGAAGCACGAATGCTTTGATGCCTGTTAGATTTTTGTGCATTTTGAAGCAGTGGCGGTTTGCGTGTTGTGGCTTGTTTAAAATGTATGAAATGTAGCAAGCAGCCTTAGTTGCATTCATAAACCTATTTATTCAGAATCCGGCGAAACGAAATTCAATGCCGAAAGCTGAGTGTTGTGAATTTCGCAGTGTAAGTTTCGGTAGTAACTCAAATCGGAGTGCTATTGCCGAAATTTGCTTGTTCACACCATCTTTATTCAGTGTTCTTTACCATATTGGATGCTGATGGGTAGTATGTATGTATTTTATCATTTTATATACCCGGGTTGTAGTTGGCTGAGTGAATGCGAAGCTGGTTTTGTTTGCGGGTACACGAAGCTTGTGAGTTGTGCATGTATATTGTACGTGTCAACCAACGTCATTTCGCCGATTGGATTAAAACAGAATTTTCGAATGCCAAAAAAAAAATTTGTTACGCGTTTATCTCTAAAACTTGTATGTTTGAATTCATGCCTGTTGACAGTTACAAATTACTGCACTATGGCAAGGAGAACATAAATTTCCAAAGCTTTGAAGACTTGTAGAGTTTCCAAATGTAATTATGCTTCTTTCAGAATCGGTATGCATGGTCGACTTAATACCTTGGCCTGACATGGTTGGTTGGTAAATTTTGACATTTCCTGTTCTTGCTGAGTTTAGGACTGATCGCGCAATCGAGGAGTCTAGTTTCTAATATCTGAAATACTAACTTCCTGAAGCAGTTTTATTCTTGCATTGCAATGTTATTCTAAAGAACTAGTGGAATAAACGATCGTTTATGTTGCTAATTTTATGTAGAAACAAACGCTTTCTTTGTGCAGGTTTTCCCAGAGCGTTATATCATATGTAAAACAGTAAACAAAACCGATTCCATATCGATAGGTTCTATGTGTGAATGGACCCTACCACAAAGCTTTTCAACTATTTGGAAATACAGTCTTAAGCTGGCACGATTTACAATAAATATTCGTACTCGCTGGCTTCTCTGATTTTTTGTTCGAACGAATTTCTTGTAGAATTGTTATCGTTGGCAAAACTGAGTCAATATACAAAAACATTATGATTGTGAAAGGATCTTGGAGATTTTGGAGTTTTCCAAAATTAGTTTCATTTCACTGTTGCTCAGTATGCGCAGATTTCGATCGATGTGTGTTGTGTGACAACATTGAAAAGCAGGTTTTTGTGTTGGCTTGTCATTTATCAAATTAATGGCAACATTTTTGCTTGTATGAGATCGAAGAAAGATTTCATTCAGTAAGAGGCTCAAATGGGTTTAGTATCAGTTGTGTAATGCTTCTTCAGTTGTAAAGGATAGATCACAGAATCTGTTTATTTAGAGAAAAATATCAGTGTGAGTAATTTCAACCTGACAGGTTAATACAGCCACACCTTACTTCCCTGGCAGACCCCACCCCTCCAACTCACTCCACCCAGACATCAAGGAGAGAATGTACTCAGTGATGGAGCAAGATAATGTTACCCAGCCTGGGATTTTATGATGGGGTTTTAAAAATGGTGTCTTTTAAAACAAATCCTAAAACTGTTGTAAGAATTAAGAGTTTTGTTGCTATATAATCAAAACCATCTGATTCGTGAGAGTGTAACTATATATTTACACTACAAAGGGAAATTGGCAGAGAGAGAAATGATTAGTTGCTTTCAGCTGTAGAATTATGATAATTATGAACAGAACTTATGAGTATCAGTTTGGTTCAGTAAATCCTGGTCAAATCATCATGATTTCTGACCTTGAAGTAAATTTGAAACTTTTCAGAGCTCAGTAGTAATAAACACTTGAGTCTACACTTTCAAGAATTATTAAATTGTTAAATGATAAAGTTAGGGGATCATTTCTTTAACAGGCTCAGCAGTTTCTGTATTGATTTTAATTAGTGGTCTAGCAACAGACTGTCTTTGGCATTCCCAGAGCTGGCTGCCAGTGAAATTTACTGCCAGCTACTTTTACCAAGACAAAATAAAACAATATAAAATGGGGAAGTTTTGAAGCTTTATTTCTGGCTACTTTACATAATGCGACAGTGTTTGTGAAAACAGGGAGAAGTTACTGGTACTCCTGGCAGGATATGCTTTTAGCATCCAGTAGAACAGAAAGTATGTACATGAAAGACCCCATTTCATGCATTGCTGAAACAACTTCAATCAGTGTCAGCAGAGGGTTTGGAATAACAGGAGATTCACCAAGGAGGCTTTGTTCAATCAGAGGGTTTAAAATCCAGTATGTGTCTGAATTGTGATACCAGTTGGCAGGGTTTTCAAGAAGGGGCAGCAGTCAGTAATATTTGCCATCTACTCTAGGTACATTATGTCTGCTGCTTTATCCAAAGTAAGAATCTATTACATATATAATAATATGAAATCTTGAATGCTTTTCAGCTACTATGCAGAGTTCACCAGACATGTGTACAATCCGGACAATCTGAGGTCATTTAAATTGTGTTGTGTTAAAATTATGTTACCAAGCATGCCCACTAAACATGCTACGTGTACTGGACAAATCGTGGTGCTAAATGTAGGGCATGCTAGCTGTCTCGCAAAGTTCACTAGTTTACTAGTACTATTTTTCTTTTCCACTTTTTTTCTTTTTCTGTATGTAATTTTCTTTCTTGTATATGTGTGTGTGAGCGCAAGTGTGTGTGTGTTTATTGTAGGGAGCCCGTTAATGGAGACTCGTCTCTGTGGGTATCCTTTGCCACATATGGCAAAACTTGCAAATAAATTAGTACATATAGTCTCATGTCTCCAGCTACTCTGAATGTACCAGCAGTTTGAAAACCGTATTTAAAACAGTATTTAATTAACCCTGTACTGACCAATAATCTGCCATATTTTAATATTTTTTGCTAGTGTGGAGGTAGCTACTTGAAATTTCAGTAATTGTAACAAGTCACAGTCTACACAAATCAGTTATAAATATCACATTATCAATTGAAAGCACTGTCACAGGATACTCACATCATAGAAGTACATCAGGTTTTTATGTAGACAGTTGCGAGAACAATATTTTGGTGAGAAAGTTCACATTTGCGAGACTCGTACAGCAAAGTCTGGGGGCATGCTCCCTGAAAACGTTTTAAATTCTTCTCAGAGATCTATGCATTTTCTATCAATTTGAGTAGAATATTCTACCTTCTGATGTTATTGAGAGTTGGTTAAATTTATAATTAAAAGTTATTTTCATATTCTTTCCAGAAGTAATAAGTAATATGTAATGAATATTGAGATATAAGAGTGTCATTTCCTGGGACTAGAAAAGGGGGTTCATTATTTTGTGTTCCCCACCCCCACCCCTTCAGCCTTACCCTTGATCATTGTTAGGAAAATTTGAGATGCAAGCAATAGGCAGCCTGGCTTGCCGGCAGGATGTTTGTTTATCTGGGCAATTTTGAGTCTGTGCTACCAAACAGAACTTTTGAGATGGCAACAGAGTGAAGAGTAAAGGGCAAGCAAAATGTACTGCAGTTGTATACAAATAATTGCGTTGAATGTCAGTCATTTGTAAATTTAATGAAGAAATCAGCTGAAGATGAACTGAACCAAGAAGACAAAATTGCATGTGGGTGCATGGTAGTAGGGACAACAACAGAACTATTGCAATAGGACAGTGAGTTGCTGTGAGATTCTGACAAATTATGGCATAACTCCATCTGAATCGGTTTACATTTATTTTAAAGACAGTCATACATGTACTGAGCTGTTAATAGCATATTATAACAGCTAGGGTACCTGGTGAATAGATATCATATATTTTATTGAATGTGATATTTGCTGTGTCTTTTGATTCTTGTTGAGTGATGATAAACGTTTGGTAGTATTTCAGAAACTGGATATAGTTATCACTACATATTTAACTGTTGTAAATATTGGTTTTTTAGTTCATCAGATGCAAGAATAAATTGTCTAACACCACATATAATACAGGTGAGTGCTGTACTGTTAAGGCTGGTTTTTGTATCATCGCTGGGATTGCTAGGATCAGCAGGATTGCTAAAGAAAGTGCAGTGAATCAAAAGCCTGGTTTCCATATAATTGCTGGGATTGCCAGGATCAGCAGGATTGCTGAATAAAGTGCAGCAATCCTAGCTAGCTATCCCAGCCATCATATGGAAACAGTGCTAGCACATTTTTCAGTGATCTAGGTGATCCAATCACTAGGATTGCTGAGATAGACTCTAGTTCTATCTCAGCAATTGGGATCACTGTGTATGTTGAATGTTTATGTATCTAATATAGTTGCTGGGATTGCTGAACACTTTTTTCAGCAATCCTAGTGATCATATAGCAACCAGGCTGTAAAGAGACCGGCTCATTCCTTTTAACCTAAATCTGATGTTACATCTCATTTGTGTTGAATTTATATGCAATAATTGTAGACATCTTTAGCATCTACATTTGACAAAGGAGTGTAACAGATTAATCTGGTGGGTGTCTTGTGATATATGTCTTGTGGTGTGTGGCTTGTGGTGGGTGTCTTGTGATGGGTGACTTGTGATGGGTGCCTTGTGATGGGTGTCTTGTGGTGGGTGTCTTGTGGTGGGTGCCTTGTGGTGGGTGTCTTGTGGTGGGTGTCTTGTGGTGGGTGTCTTGGGTGGGTGTCTTGTGGTGGGTGTCTTGTGGTGGGTGCCTTGTGGTGGGTGTCTTGTGATGGGTATCTTGTGGTGGGTGTCTTGTGGTGGGTGTCTTGTGGTGGGTGTCTTGTGATGGGTGTCTTGTGGTGAATGTCTTGTGGTGGGTGTGTTGTGGTAGGTATCTTGTAATGGGTGTCTTGTGATGGGTGGTGTCTGGTAATGGGTGTCCAGTGCCATTTTGGATTGATTCATGCACACTGCATATACAATCATGAGGTGAAGACAGTCTAAGTGTTGCTTTACCTTTCCAAGTTTTTAGGTTAAGCAGTGGATTGATTTGTGATAGTTTTGAAACCATAGGATGCATTTGATTAATGCTTAAGATTAGTGTTTGTCCATTGGTAAAGATGAGACCATTTTTTGATTGCAAGCCATTTTTCCAAAAATATCCAACTTTGTATGGCATGCCAGCTAGACATGGTTCTCTTCGAAAAATGTATCAAGACCACAGGGCATACATACACACAGTCAGCCATGTACACAGACAAGAGAATAAGGATATTTATGTGCACTTGCTATTATTATTAAATATTATTAGAAACAGACTTGAATTCTAACAATTTTATATTTTGTTTCTTGTCTACCAGTTGGAACCAGAAGTTCAGGAGAGAACAACAGTGATACGAGTTGTAACGGCAGACGCACAAGATGATTATAAGGTTCGTTATGGAAGTGGCAGTATTTAGCAGTAGTAAATATGATATTATTAATAACGATTGTAATGTTTAATGGTTTAGTAATGGCATATCTAGAGAGTATTACTACATAAAATATGATTTGCAATGCTTGAAATTGAAAAAAATATACACTGAGTTCAGGGATAGCTTCAATCTTCTGCCCATAGTTTGAAGCTGTACAATTTAGGGGCCTATGAATAACAAAAAGTAGTTCAAGCATGCAGAATTACCCTAGGACATCTGGACAACACTTGTAACTCCAGAGTTTAAACTTGTTGCCAGATATGATGTGCCCTGAGTATTTAAGATTGATCTTTCAGCTTAGAAAAGATCCTTAAATTGTACCCTGTTCAGTGTGGTTGTTGTGATTAGAAGGCTTTCTTGCTGTTGATTTTAATCAAATCAAAACAAGCAACCATTTTTATGAACCATAACACCGGCAATTACAAAAAAACCTGTTAATGCTGACCTTACTAACCTTGGTTTCATGTAATGCAGTTGCAGCCATATTCAGATTCAGTGTGAGGCCTGACATTTTATTTCTATGTTAGCATACTTCTATCATGTATTCCCTTCAACCAGTTCATTGTGAACTTGTGTTGCTTCCATCTATCATTACATTAGTTATACACCAATACCAGCTGTAGACAGTTTTATTTGCTGATCAGCTATTTTTTTGGCTTGGTCATATGTTTTACAAACAACAGAACTTAACAAAAGAGAATTTTTAAAACTATTTGGAGCCCCTCCTTCCCCTCCCCCAAAAAGGTTGAGTGCTTGTCATATATATTAGGAAATAGGTTGTAATATTTATATCATTTGGTGGACAGTATTTAGAAAATTTTATGTGAACCCTGGAACACCACCAGTGACGATCATCATGTTCTAAACCCATTGATTAATAATTCATAGCACAAACAGTGAAAGTCATAAGTGTGATGTGTTTGGACAATGGCTGGGTGCTTGCATCACTTGTAAATAAAGTTGATTGTTCAAATGATTACAAATAGGATGTTCACACGGTACTATAAATTGACACAAACATTTATGATATACGTGATCATCGTCAGGTGACTTTGACTCACATATCAAACCCCTCAAACTTCAGTTGAAATATGCAACTACATATTGCTTTCAAATTATTTTTTGGTGTTTGATATATGACCGGACACTCTTCATGGTTGTATATTCCTTTACTGGTTGGGGGGCTACTAGATATTTGCATCAGCGTGATTGAAATTAAATTTCTACTCTGGTCACTGGGTTGTACTTCAATGAGTGACTGCAAGACCGCACTGCATCCCACTTGTGGTCATCCCAGTGTATACTGACTGTTGAGTCCTTTAATTAATCTTTGTTCTTTGCGGGTTAAAGAACCCACCTATGTATTATTGCACACAGGCTGCTGATGGTTCACAACGCTACAGTTCTGCGCCTCGCTGTAATGGTACAGACAGCCCGGTGACTGTGATAGTGTCTCCAGGTGATCATATAAGTACAGATGATTATGGCATGGATCAAGATGATGACTATCAACCTGATGACTCGCCAGGAATGAGTGGGGATGGGTGAGTCTTCTTGTGCAGTATCAGCATCTCCAATAAGTTTCACATAGCTGGCACGTTCTGCATTATAGCACTGTGCATGGTACAGTTGATAGCACTATCTAGAGTTTTCCAAGACATCAGGACACTTTCTTGACACTTCTCTGGTTGTACACAACCAAGAAGTAGAATCCAAGTACAAATGTAAGACATGGGAACTTTAGACCAGACATCTATAGGCATGTCGTGATTCCAGTCTCATCAAGCTCGATAATAATAGTCTTGTTCAGACTGATCTCCCTGATAACTGATCAGTGTGCTCTGATTGGTCAGTTCAATACTTACCTCTCCAGTTATTGGGGGAGGTCAGTACTGGACAAGGAAAGTGTTGTGTTTATTCAGACTTCTTGCTTAGGGAGAATTTTTGAGGAAACAGCAGACAGCTGACTTTCAGGCTATGTTGGACCAAGCTTTGCATGAATCATTATAGTAAAAAAGGAGTAGTGTACCATTATCCAAATTGGTGTTGTCCGATGACTGTTGATTTCTTGTCGATTCTGTGATTTAGCGGCCAAGGCAGCTCAGGAACCAGAGAGTCAAGAGGCCAAAGAAATGAGTAAGTAGACTTCCTGTGCCTGGTCAGTTATTCTGTACAGTGTTTTATCTTTAACAGACTGTTTCATCTGTTCTTTGTGTGGGTGTGGTTGGCTCAGTCAGTAAGATCTCTAGTCCCAACTGGAAGGTCCGAGGTTCAATCCTTCTTTTGTCACCCTGTCTTTGACAGAGACATTAAGCCGTTGGTCTAGTCTCTCTACCTTCTATTGGAGAACTTAAAAGAAGGCTTTTTTAGGCTTGTTTTATTGGGGAGAGTGGTAATTATTGGGGGGGATTTTCCATCATTGAAAGTGGCTGTACTCTAACTATGTTATTATATGTATATGAATATGAACCAATGAGCTAATTTTAGGGGGAAGCTTGTTTTAGGAATTACATTTGTGCCTGAACTTTGGGGTTTATTGTTAGGGGGCCCTTAATATTGAAAGTTTACAGTATGTTTTTGGGTTGTAGTTTTAAGCAGGGTATGCAAATTGTTCATATTACTTAATACTATGAATCACAGACAGGCCATTATGATGGATTTGCATTGTTGTCATGAACAGAGTGTGTCTACTTTAAGTCATGCACATGATGGCAAAAATTCGTTAATTTTATCATGTACATGTACAGGATCAGGGTTTGAAAGGCCAGGCACAACTTTTCTCCCATACCCAAACTTTGGTTGAGCCCCCATGGATTTGTTCACAGTATTGTGTCGGAAGAATAACAGAACCAGTCTGCTAGGTCCAATCCCCCACCCCCTGGTGCAGGTCCAATCCCCCACCCTCTGGGGCAAGTCCAATCCCTCACAGTTTTCATATGACTGTCTTTTAAATACAAAAAATGGCATATATATAGGCATGTACATAGCTATTGGAGGTTTAGTGTTATTAGCCAAAATGAGAAAGCTATAGTAATGGGAATATAATTATTTATTTTCTTTCTGTCCAAGGTCAAGGTCTGACATGATGAAGAGGAGGCGTGTTCATAAGTGTGATTACGCAGGCTGTGAGAAAGTGTATACCAAGAGTTCACACTTGAAAGCCCACCGGCGTACACACACCGGAGAAAAACCTTACAAGTGCTCATGGGAGGGGTGCACGTGGAGATTTGCACGTTCTGATGAACTGACTAGACATTACAGAAAACACACAGGTGCAAAGCCATTCAAGTGTGTTCACTGCGACAGGTGCTTTTCAAGATCGGATCATTTATCGCTTCATATGAAGCGACACTGATTTTCAAAATCATCAATTCCAGGATGGAGAGTTGACTAAAGTCTGACAGAATCAGGTAACTAGCAGCAGGGTCTCAATACCCAACGAGAAACTACATATTTCTTAAGGGAACATAACCAAATGCAGTGGCTTTGCCACATCTGCCAGTTGCACTTCTAGTTAGCTCAAGTTGCGGTGTAGTACATCTATCTAGTCGCACGAATTCATGAGTAGCATCCTGGATGACTTAAAGAATGATCCTTCAGTGGGAGCAAATGTACAACACAAATTTAAAGCCGGTATTTTAGGTGGAGGAATCTGTAAGTTAAGGGAACATGTACATATATATAATACTAGATCTGATTACTGTACTCACTTAATACTGAAAAGACAGTGTGGTTCTTTGTTGAAACTATTTCAGTAAAGTACATGATGTTTTACCCCCCCCCCCTTCCTCACAAGGGGAACACAGACTTGCCTTTGTTTAGTCCAAGTGGCAGGAACCTTTTGCAAATCTGAAAGTGAAATCAAGTATGGCTATTTTATTACATGCATTTGAATATTTTGAATCAAGTGAACCATAGAATGCTATGAATCTCGGTTCCCTTAAATTAATAGTTTTATCCCTTAAGGTGGGTTATGAGGAAAAGGAGATTGGTTGCTCATTGTATTATATCCGATATAATTGTTTTCTTCTGATCAATTCATAAATTTAGTTTGTGTGTGAACTGATTCTGGACAAGGCCAGAGAGTGCGGACATTGTACCCATGAATCAAAATGGACTGTACCATTGGCTAATAGTTAGTAATTGTTCAAGGTAACTAAAAGAAAATTGACTCCACTCATTGGTTTCATAAAAAATGAACTACATGTGGTGGTGCTTGTGGTCTTTGTATGCACCTATCAGTGTTGTAACTGGGGAGGAGGGGAGTGGCTGCAGACAACTG
>JANVCK010220938.1:0-10396 GCA_026546655.1 Epizoanthus illoricatus | reverse complement strand
TTGGAAAAAATTAAAAGAACTTTATTTTTGTATATAATAAAGTTCCACTGTTGTGGCTGTAGACAGAAAGAGTTAGTGGTCATACATATATCTTTTATAGACATAGAAAATGATTTTTATTGCTTTTATAAAATAACAGAGGCAAAAAACAAACAAATTTTGTCTCATCCTTCTTCGTTCAGATTGACGAATCTCAACTTTTTGTAAATTTTGGTTTCACCATGGCCACAGTCATTACATGTTTCCTCCAACTCCAAGTGTTCTTTAGCACGACTAAATTTGTTTGGCTCTTTGAGGAAGTGGAAGTTTAACTCAAAATGTGTTATTTCTTCCTTGGGAAGAGCTATTTTTGCAAGGTTTTAAACTTGGCCTCCGAGCACAGCGTGCCAGCGTCAGCGAGTATGCAAGTTTCCATTCTTTGTTCTCTTATATAAACATAGATTTTAGCCAATCAGAGCACACGTTATATGTGAGTTATTTTATAACAACTTTTAGTTGATCAATCCCATTATTTGGCCTACGCGTGGACGTAGAAACTCTAGGATTTTTTAGAAACTAGTCTCCCAGTGTTCTCGCTAATCTGTTTGTCTGTCAGCTTGTCTTTTTTTGTTTTTCGCTGTGTCTGTTGTCAAAACATTTTGACCCCAGGTTCTCCCCCCCCCTCCCAGTTACCCTCAAAATCACACTGTCAAATGACCATCTTAGTCCTTCTTAGTATATCCGTCTGTGGCTAATGTACGATATGTTTTCAATCTGGTAGGACGAAAAGAACCAAGTTCTAGTTAGCAATGTATGGATACGGCAAGTACGTATACGTTTTATGGAAACTATTAAAACACGTGCGCTAATGTAGGTATTGTACATGGAAAGAGTGGATGAAGTTAAGCCTTCGTTTTCAATTTAGGCCGTCCCACGCACACATTTTTTAGTGCAAAGAAAACAAGACCGACTCATTTTATTCAAAATGACAGTAAGAAAATCAAAACCTTCATGCCGTAAAGTTTTCAGGCTCTAATCAGGACTTCCCCCTTTTATAATATCCCCATTTCTCCGGACGATGGGAAACAAACCTTCTATGGCATGGAAATAGTCTTAGTACTTTAATAATGATATATAAACTTACACATCATCTTTAGACCCCGTTTACACTAGAGAACAAGTTTCCAGATTCATCATGAATGCGGGACGTTTTGTACCAGATTCGTTTGCCGTTTTCACGCGCGTGGACGAATCCAATACAAAATCATCCCGGTTTGGTGGCGTCTCCGGAGAGAGACAACGACTAACAAATCGGGATACCCGGTACAAAGTGAACCCGGAAACGTTTACGAATTTGGAAAATTTATCTCTAGTGTAAGCATGGTATTACTCTAGGTGTTTCTGTTAAAATTATGTGAAGTGGTTCAAGAGGCCGAAAATAAAAAGGCCAAAAATATCAATTGCCTCGAGAGAAATTTCAGAAATTAGAACTCAGATATTTTCTTAAATACACAGATAATACCGTGTACAATCTTGGTGACGATTAAAACTGCACATTTAACGTAAATTTTAAGTTACTCTCAAAACACAATTACTAATGTCTATTATAAACGTTGCTAAAGATGCGTGAAAATGCATTATGCTGCGTTTTTCTAAGTTAAATGACAAAGAATGGGGTGGCCCCGCCCCTTTCCTAACCTGGAAATTTTACCTGCCACTGCCTCCCTCCGCCCTCAATGGTAGGTCACATTCTAGCTTCCCTGTTATATTTAAGCGCCCTCCCCCAATCAATAACAATGTCAAGCCATACTAAAACATATGATCTTTCTTGACTGGCATAATGCACAGTTTACGTACCTGAAACAATCATTCTATCTTCAAGCAGACGTGAACAAGTCATTTGTATGAGAATACGGATGATTTTCAAACTAATCCCTCTTCTCTATTAATCCCACCTCAACAACAAGCTTCGCTTCTGAAAGGCCTGACAAAAAGAAATAACCCCCCGGGGCTTAATAAACCTCTTACGGTAGTGTCCAGAAAGCTTTTAACCATTTCAAGATTGTAGGTACTAACTACTGACCCTAAGTAATAACTAAGACATAACGCAAATCTAGTCTTTAAAAATATACGTGTGTATTATAGAAATGGCATAATCATTTGCTGACATGGAACGCTTCTCATTATGGGGGCATCAACTCTATTAATGTGTCTCCCAAGATAGTTTGGCTACCGGATATTATTCTATATAACAAGTAAGTGCAGAGATCGTTTGTATACACAGTTGCATGTGAAATGTGATATGAAGATTTTAGTTCCATAAAATGAAAATTTGCCTGGTTTCTTTTTCGTCGCCGAAAGCCGCACACACATCCGACAACCAGCACTGAACCTAGCAGTCGATTTACATGCTGATCATGTGATCACTAGCTTGACTTTCATTGCGCTAAAAAGCCGCACACTCTTACGGCAGGGTGTAACTGCCTGCGATAAAATCAAACTTGTTTTATGAGCGCTTTTCAGGCTGATGATTTTTCTCCAGCCTCCAAGATGAAAACACACACACCCACACGAAGCACAAACAGACGTAAGCCTTATCTTACTTAAATCTGTGTATATACACATAGTTTTAACAAACATGCACGTGACGGAAATCGAACATTTTAAAAATATAGACAAGGAAACGTAACAAGCTCACCAACAAATTCAAAACAAATCTAAATCAACAAAGGAATCGAAATAGGTCTATAAGCAAACGCTGAAGACGAATATTCTGTTCTTTTCAGTGCTGAACAAGGAATAATAAGCGGAAATATGGACCAGTTCAAGACAAAAGTTATATTATACAGCAATGGGCTGAACACTTGGTACGCACCCACAATCCTCCGCAGTCGCTGTAGTATAGACATAACCTACTTCCCGTTCGACGACCAAAAATGCACGCTGAAGTTTGGTTCCTGGACGTACGACGGGTTGCGTGTTAATCTGCAGAACGCCAGTGCAACGGCGGACTTAGCTGCTTATATGCCCAGTGGAGAGTTCCAGATGGTGGAAGCACCGGTTAAGCGAATTATCGTCCGATACAGGTGGGATGTCATTTGAAAGCTGCGATTCTCACTCTACTCAATAAGTTCACAGTACATCGTGGGTAGACTTTGCCCTTGTATACTTGCTCTCGCTCTAGCTGTGGCAGTTACAGTGACTGTGACTGTGGCTGTGGCAGTTACAGTAGCTGTGGCAGTGGCAGTTACAGTGGCTGTGGCAGTTACAGTGACTGTGACTGTGGCAGTTACAGTGACTGTGGCTGTGGCAGTTACAGTGGCTGTAGCTGTGGCAGTTACAGTGACTGTGGCAGTTGCAGTGGCTGTGGCAGTTACAGTGGCTGTGGCAGTTACAGTGGCCGTGGCTGTGGCAGTTACAGTGACTGTGGCTGTGGCAGTTACAGTAGCTGTGGCAGTTACAGTGGCTGTGGCAGTTACAGTGACTGTGGCTGTGGCAGTTACAGTGACTGTGGCTGTGGCTGTGGCAGTTACAGTGACTGTGGCTGTGGCAGTTACAGTGACTGTGGCTGTGGCAGTTACAGTGACTGTGACTGTGGCTGTTACAGTGGTTGTGGCTGTGGCAGTTACAGTGGCTGTGGCTGTTACAGTAGCCGTGGCTGTGGCAGTTACAGTGACTGTGGCTGAGGCAGTTACAGTGACTGTGGCTGTGGCAGTTACAGTAGCTGTGGCAGTTACAGTGACTGTGGCTGTGGCAGTTACAGTGACTGTGACTGTGGCTAAGGCAGTTACAGTGACTGTGGCTGTGGCAGTTACAGTTGCTGTGGCAGTTACAGTGACTGTGGCTGTGGCAGTTACAGTAGCTGTGGCAGTTACAGTGACTGTGGCTGTGGCAGTTACAGTGGCTGTGGCAGTTACAATGGCTGTGGCAGTTACAGTGGCCGTGGCTGTTACAGTGGCTGTGGCTGTGGCAGTTACAGTGACTGTACATGTGGCCTGTAGCTGTATGTGGTATTGCTCTGTTACTCTTGCTTAAATGTTATTGTCCTTATGATTATTTTTATTTAAAATTGTTTCCACACACTGTTGACATTAGTGATTGTATTTTGCCTTACTTGCAGTTGCTGCCCGGAGCCTTATCCAAACATCATATTTACCCTTCACATCAGACGCAAAGTACTCTTTTACTTTAATAACCTGATTGTACCGTGTTTCCTCATCACTGCGTTTGCCCTTCTGACCTTTGTTCTACCACCTAACACTGGCGAGAGAGTCACTCTTGTGATCACTACCTTGCTCGCCATGACTGTGTTCATGTTGATGATTGCCGAGAATACTCCAACAACTTCGGACGTGACACCCCTGATTGGTCAGTTCTTTGTAGCCTCCATGGTGGAAATTGGTCTCGCTCTAATAGCTACGTGCTTTGTGTTGAATATTTACGAGAACACTGGGCCAATGTCTAGCGTTCCGCGCTGGGCAAGATTCGCGCTCATAGAGATTCTGGGACCAATCCTATTTGTCACCAAACCACGAGAAAAACCAAAGAGAAAGTGGAATCCGACTGGCAACAACGCCAATCCAAGTCCCTTGTCCAACATCTTTGCTGAAACAAACGGAAACGCAACAACAGAAATCGACGGTAATCCAAAAGAAGTACTTGTTATTGCCCCGAAGGTTGGCGACAAGTTACTCACTTCCCGAGATTTCATCAGCACCGTGAACAACGACAATAACGTGCGATATCGTGGACAAACCACAACTGCACAGGACAAGTTACTGGACGGTATTACCATCTTGGCTGACCGTGCGAAGGAAAAAGAGAAACACGAAGAGTTGAAGGAAGAATGGGAATCCGTTGCTAAGGTAATTGACCGAATGTTCCTCGTTATCTTCATAGCAACAGTTTCCATATCAACGGCCATGATATTCCTCCAACGTCCAACTTATGCTACCATGTAAGAAAGACGATTTGTTTACTACCTCTGATATACATATCAGCCAAAGTCACCAGGCCAAAGACTCTGATGTGTCAGCTCCAGTAGTATTAGAGAATTGAAAGACAACCTCTGAAGCCTTGAACTAAAGCGATTCAGTCTGCTTAGCTTTTCGGCAAGATTTGGAGAACAGCACAAGTGAGTACTATCAGAGAAGACTGCAAAAAGGTCATGGTTACACAATTTACCATCTTGTTCAGCGCTCTGCCGGTACAGAGGCGGGAACACAAATGTCTGCGAAAACCTGCTGACTTTAAAAACACTAATTTTACCTCAAGTAAGAATGTATCTGAACATGACCCTTGAACTAAAGAGTTCATAAGAATGCGAGAATGCAGCTAGCGTCAAAGAGAAGCTGTACTGTATGGAGAAATAATTGACCCTGGGCACTCTACCAGTGACAAACACTTGTTTTCTATTAATTCGAGTTCAAGTGTTTCCAATACAACAAGACTATTTATTAACTTCATATTTGTTGAAATTAGATTTAGGCGGTATTGTGAACTTTGCAGAAAGGGAATTCAGCAAACATATATATGAAGGTCAACAAAAAGCAACGCTTGAGTTCCTACACTAGATTGTTAATAAGTATGTCTAAATTCTCACTATAAATTTGATAATACGGCGATGAAAATAGTTCACAGCTTAAAACATACGCAATTGTTCCTGTCATGTGCAATAGCCAAGATATATTAAATATGCTCTCTGATAGGTCCAAAACCACGATATATTGTAATACAAACACATATTATGTCAATATCACGAGCGCATGCGCAAACAAAACCTTTCAGCTCTGTTGGTCGGTTTTGAATTACAAAAGAGTTTTAAAAAGAAATGGGTTTGGTTATTGTATAAAGCAAATCAACTACATTGTTCATGTGTTGTGTTCACGGCGTGAATCCGTCCTCTCGCCATATGGTAACGACAAACGTGAGATAACATGGAATATATTCGATAAATACAAACAGAAAAATAATTAGTAACAACCTGTATATTGTATTTCCTATTAACCGTTGTAAAACCCGGTAGACTAGAGTAAAAAAAGATACACTTATATCACCGACCGTTTTTCTCGTCTGCTGTTAGAAAAAAGACTATATGAACAGCCTTAGAAGGTTTAATATAAATTGGCAATTTCTTTTATGTATAGACCAAGTTTTGTAACAGGCCGAGATCGCGAGTTGAACTACTATCTAAGAACTCCCAGATAGAAAGTCTCAGTTGGAAAATAATTTTTTAAGTATTGATCGCATTGTAAATAAAACAACTAGATTTACTAAATACTCAGTGCACACCAACCCAAGCCAAAGCGCAAGAGTTTACGACGGGATATCATTGTATTAACTTGAGCTGGCTACAGAAGTAAGATATCACAGTTGAGAAATTCGTATTCCCATTTCACAATAGTTGTGGTAGTTCTGTATGATCTGACCTGAGCAGAAACGAATGGAATTAATATTCGATAAAAAATCGATTTGAATATTCAGTCTGTCACTTGGCCAAAATTGCGGCACAAAATGCACGCCAAAACTGGTCACATGTAAACTGTTTCAATATGGTATGTTCCGTAATTTCCAGCTTTTGTTATTTAGTATTTATTTCTTAGTTTACAACAGTTTTACCTACGACACTATTTCCAAGGCGCTCTACCTCAGGTCAGATCACCTAGGTCAAGGGCTGATAGGTTCCCCTATCCAGTTTGTGGCCCTCTGTACTCCCTCAATTATCGAGGTTTTAACCACAAGCATATCTAGGTATGTTATCTACAGTTGGCTTTTTCAACACAAATTGCAACCAAGAACGCCTAACGCTGACAGTACCAATGACAGAACATGCTGACCTTTAAAGTGTTGAAATGCGGTCAATGTTTTTATAGGTCATAAGTCCACCTCCAAATTTCGATTTTTCAGCGGTTTTTGGTTCTTAAACCAAACCCTAATTCCATAACGAGTCAACTTCCAAATTTTCGATTGTTTCAGTAGTTTTTGGTTACTAACCCTAACTGTAATCTATAATGGTTAGGAAACATAACTGTTGAAAATATTTGAGATTCGGAAGTTGAGTCCTGACTCATAAAACAGCTGGCTTCCACATAATTTATTAAATAAATGCATTTTTGTCCAAAATATGTCCATGAAAATTGGCTTTTTGACAGCCATATTTTGATCATGATTATGTCTGACCGAAATAACAGGGACAGACCTAGAACCCAAATTATGCCTGTACTCGGAAAAACGTAACAGGAAAGGTAATAAAGATGTGCAAATGATAAAGATTTCAATCGTTAACTGTTGCTTTTATTTGTCTTCTGTGAAAGGGCAAAAGTGACTATTAGTATTAGTTGTCTGCAAAACCGGGAAATGAGTTACCGCTTTAATTTATTTACTTCCGCTTGCGCATGCATACTTTCATCCTAAATAACGTACTTCCCGTTTCACGGTATTGTAAACACAGTTAGTTTAATAGTTTATGGTGCAATCTCTTAAGCCGGCCTCACACGCTCCGTTTTTGTCCTACGATTCTCTATGTACAACAAAAACGTAGGATATTGTACCGTGTGAGGATACCTCAAAGTATCGTAGGTTTTTGTCGTAGCGTAGGGAATCGTAGAGTTTTGAACATGTTAAAAAATTTTAAATTTTATCGGTGACTTTCGTACGGTATCGTAGAAAATCGTAACCTGTGAGGGTAATCGTAGAAAATCGTAGACAATTGCAAGGATTTTGTAGTGACTGCGTATGTTTGGTTATTTTATCGTAGAGAATTGTACAACAAAATCGTAGCGTGTGAGGGTATTTGTTCCGCGATTTTCTACGCTGCAATTTCCTACGATTTCCCACAATTTTCCACGAAAGCGTACGCTATCGTAGCGTAGAGAATCGAAGGAAAAAACGCAGCGTGTGAGGCTGGCTTTACGATTCTCTACGCTAGGATAGAGTACACTTTCGTGGAAAATTGTGGGAAATCGTAGGAAATTGCAGCGTAGAAAATCTCAGAACAAATGCCCTCACACGCTAAGTTCCTAAGGGCCTATGCGAGGGAGCACAATTAAACTTGAATGAAATTACCGATCACGATTGTTGTCGAACGCCATCTTGGATTTACGACAGCGCTGGAGAGTGGCGCCTAGTGTTTTGAGATACCGCGTTCACCCCGTATGTAGGCATAAAATCGGGCCATGGTGCTCTCTCGCTCTGCGCGCTGGGGATCTCAAAATACTAGGCGCCACTCTATAGTACCGTCATAAAATACAAGATGGTGTTCGACAATCGTGAGAGGGAATTCGTGCATTGAAATTTAACTGTGCTCCCTTGTTCAACGCCATTCCCTCTAAAAGTTTCATTTACTTTGATGTTATATATATACAATGGAATTGCCTTATAATACAAATGAATCCAGGAAATGGTGGTCAGCAAACTAAATTACAATAAATAAGTAATAAAGCAAAATAAATACACGAAAAATTTGACTTTGACTTTGACAAAAATTTCACTCTAACTGACTTCAACCAGAAATGAAACATGGCAGCAACAAGTCCCGCAGAGAGTTGCTAACATTTTCTACGCTGTCACTGGGAAAAATCGATATTTCAATCAAGAAACCTCCCGCTCATATCTGAAACTGCTCAAAAGCTGTTTGGACAATACCTCAACAGTCTTAATTTCCAATGCAAAACAGTGCTGAAGCCTAGTTTCCATACATCCTTGGAGGTGATATCTTATTTTTAATATTTCTTTCAGTTTTGTCCATAGTTCAAATAACACATTTGAAAACAGAACCAATACAACGACCTCCAATGGATCAACATTTCATGATAGTCTCGCTTTCTGAACGGTTGCAAATAATAGTATATATACCACGATTTCTTCTGGGTCAAGCTCAATTTTCCTTAATAAATTGACGATAGATTTCTGTCGTATATATGTACTCTTATATATTCCACTTGTTTTCATGGTCAAAATTTGCTGTAGATTTACTTGGCTAGCGCATCGTGATTCCACAACATTTGACCATTCGATAACGAAAAGCGTGGCATCATAAGAGTATATACCATGGAAAGCTATCGTAAATTTGTCCTATTTTCCCTCATAGGTCACAAACAACGATTGTTGTGTTTTGTATTTTTTTAAATGTTATACGTTGTTCTAGTGCTTGGGAGTTTTATTGAATTTTTTATTTGCTATTTAGTTATGTACAAAATGAATCATGAATTTCGATTGCTCATGCACCTATATTATTATTATTATCCACATGTGAAAATGCACTTGGGAGTTTTTAACTATGCCTTTTAAATTTCTATATTTGTCTCGAAACACAAGTCTACTGTTTTTGTTGTTTCTTTTAGAAAACAGATGGACAGTACTGACTAGCATATCTAGTATTTTCGCATTTTAGTAACTTGTTATCGCTTATCCTAATATAAATGTTAGTCATGCAATGCGTTCGAGTTATAGACAAAGAAATGCCATTAATGGAAAGACGTAGATTGCCAACTATATTTTAAATTGCCTGTCCATCATGTAATACCTTCTTTGTAATCTTAAAACGAGCTACCTATTTGTTTATTTAATAAATAAGTTAATGATTAGTGGAATTTCTAACATTACTAGCAAGGAAGAAGAAGAGATGAAATTATTATAGCATGTTGACTAAAAGTAGAATTCGCTCAAAAAGCCATCCCCTCTACGACTGGCAGTTTCCAGCTTGTCTTGCGTTGCCAGTAGTTCGCCGCCTGTACTCATGCAGTTCATGCGGTGCCTGAAATGAAATAGTTAAGGCTTTCAGATTCTAGCGCAAGGCCGAGCCAAGGCAAATATGCACCGATGTTTAAGCACAGAAAATTTGTTGCCACAGGCAAGCACGTTGTGAAAACAGCACAGGGAACCCACACACTGTACTTCACAGAAAATGGGACCATGCCGGCTGTTGTTGACTACAAACTAGCAATAAGGAACGATGCATCAGCCAGCCTTGCTCGAGTGTAGCTGTTATAGCAGATTTGAGGAGGACATGTTATAGCTGTATAAAACTCGGAAATTGTAACAATGGTACAAACGTTGTGGGTGCAACTCACAATGTTACACACACATGTAGTAATAATACATTAATTTATTCTAAAGGTAAACTTACTTAAACTTCGATTTTTAAACCAATCATTCAAAGATAAAGTAATTATAGAAATCCAAGTGACTTGTAATAACTGTAATAACGCAAGCGGACCATTCAGATAAACAGCTGCAGTTGTAGCCGATCTATTGTACATCACCTGACAGTATCAGCAATGGATTATAAAATGACAAACTAGTGGGAAAATTTCAAGCCATTCCTTCAGCCTAGCATTTTATTTCTCTAGTTTGTAAATATAGAAAGCCTATTTAAATACGACACAAAACCCACTTTGATTCCGCACTATTTCAAGTT
>JANVCK010220605.1:0-10398 GCA_026546655.1 Epizoanthus illoricatus | reverse complement strand
TCGCAAAAACTGTTCAAGAGTCACAGGTCAGCATGCATTTTCTCTGTAGAAACTTCAGGTGCTACATTAATATTGGTGATTATATAAAGTGCTTGGAGCGAGTGTGTTGCAACGCGTACACAATATCAGTCGAGAAACCTGCCACGGAAGCTTCCAAACAGTTCTTTTGTGTATGGGTAAAAGTGTGCAATTTGCAATCATTATCGGTGAATTGATCATGTTTTCATCGAATAAGTTTATAAGCGTTGAATGGCTGAGAACAGTAAAATTTTCCCGTTATAAATGCATAAAGACAAGGTCGAAACATGTAAACAGAATCCACAAACGGTTGTATATATTATGCCAGAATATATATGGTTCAAAAGCACCCACACAAAAACTAAAGCTCGTGATCATTTGATAAATAAATGGCTCTTTTATAGGATTGATTTGAGATCTGCTAGATTTTCTTCCCAAAAAGTTTTGTTTTCTTATTGATAATTACATTTGTTTCAACCAGAATCGGTTCTCTTTCCAACTGGTGCGATGAAGTGTGGCAGACACGAGTATGAAATATTCATGACATATACAAAGTAACTCATTTTCCCAAGAATGATATTCAGTGAACATTTGAACTCAGTAAAGTGTAAATATACTGGGCGGTACTTACTTTTAAAATGTTAAAATTGTTTCATTTAAATTTCTAATTTGTATTTCAAACTACTTTGAGACTTCAAAACAAGGAAGGTACACAACAAGAGTTGTTGATTTCATCTGGTGTGGTTTGTTTAAATTTTCAAATCTAGTCACTTTCACTGGAGGGCAGGTGGTCAGATTCAACTTTCGTATATTTTCCTGAAGGGTATAGCTTATGATTAAATATTCCCCTCCTTTTCGTGCAAGTATACAGTCACTGATATTGTGTTAATTCAGCCAGACACACAAGACAGCAATTAGCAAATAAGAATATTATATTATACTGCAGGGTTACTTCAAACATCTAAATTGTTCATATCATTCCAAGATAACATGGAACATTGATCTTTACTTCCTGTGGTTTGGATGATACACCTAAAGTTAGAAAGACACAGGTAGAGAAGATTATATCTTTTCCATACAGTTTGATTTGTTATAACAAGAAGTAATATTAAACATGGAAGGGATTTATGGGTTTTTGTTTTCTGGTCACAATGAAAAAGATATGTGTGAAACAGGTGTAATGCTATTCATATGAAACAGCAGGAACAAAGCCCAGAGGGCAGGTAAACATATTGACATATTATGATGATATTGTTAAACCTGTGCAAAATATATTAGTAAGTTATTAGGTAGGGTAAAATACATTATACAGAATGTTACCCAACAGTTTTTCCCTTCCCTTCTTTGAAGTCTGGGCTTTAGAGTCTAAACTCTAAATTCTTTGTTACTTTAATATGCTTCAAAATAGAAAAGATCCTTACTTTTTCATCAATTGAGGTTATTTGTTGTATAATTAATTTAATGGAAAACTAAAGTAGGATTTATTCAATTTTTCTCATTTTTAGCATGATCGTATAATCAGTTTTAAAATGCTTGTTATGGTTTTGACAAATATTTTTGTACAAATTATGTCATAAAATTTCAGAAGAAATTTAAGTGTAAATTCAAAACTAAATATATGATGGAACATATGGTTTTAAGTGTAAATTAATATTGTTTAGTTCAACCAGGACAGAACATGCAAATCACTGACTTAATAATTGTATAATTCATTTCTATACATGTATACATATACTGGTATAACTTACAAGTTTGTGAGGGACTTGTTTGTGTAATCGAAGCAGGGACATATATTTGGAGATGCTTGTAAATAGCTGGAAGGGAAGAAATATTATGGAATTTTGTCAGGAAACTTTGGGCGCATTTTTTTGGGGCTATTCCAGAATAAGAATAGCCAGAATGAATCGAATAACCATTTTATTAGGAGCTATTCTTATTCGGGAATACTTGGAACACATTCCGTGTATTCTGCTCCAGGTGGCAGAATAGCCAGAATGTATTCCTTATATTCCTATTCCAGAATAAGAATATCCAAAACAAATGTGCCCTTAGCTTTGTTACTGTTTCTTATCATGCACATTTATTCTCCAGTAATCACAGATTTAAGAGTTCAAAGATAAAGAAGGCTGCTAGAGCTGTTTGAAGTTATACATGTACCAAAATTAGGACTGTGATGAAGGCCAAAAAATCCTCCAAAGGTTCGTTGAGTTACTTGAATGAACCTTCGTTTCTATATATGGTAATAAATGAAAGCTTCAGTTAAAAAAATGTATTTTTTACAAGTGTGGTCACAAATGCAAAAGAGCAGAAACTCATGAAGAACAAATGATCAACAAGAAACCACAGACTGTAACTATTTCAAGTCATGTTAGGGAATGTTTCATTATTTGCACAAGAAACTGCCAGTTCAGAGCAGCTTGTCCAGGTATTCTTCTACTGGTGTTTGTAGGATGAAGTGGCTCAGAGTATTACAGACTACTTCACCCTAGAAGGAATGCTCTAGATAGTATTTCACAGGGTGCCCCAGCATTTTGTCAGCTTTGTCCAGAAATAATAAATAATTTGCCAGGTAGTAACCCATATGTGTATACCTGTGTGGAGAGAAGTACATGTACTGTAATCTTGAGTAATGTCTCTCCTACCCTTGCCCTTAAGGCTAACACACTACTAGCCACAAGGCCCCCACATTTACCAGTAGCAAGTGTTTACAACAATAAAAAGAGTACAACCCCCCCTGGACAAGAGTATTACTGACATTGCACTCACGTCTGTAGAAATCACAGACTATGCATTCCAGCTTCTGTTGCTCATATAATTAATTTAATATTTATTCCGATATTTTGTGATTCAGTGATGGCAGCCCCCTCATGAGTGCAGGACTGGGCATGGTAGACTTTGTGGTAAGTTGAGCACTTGCAGTGAATTATTTTGAACAGTGTAGTCAAATTACATATTATTATTTGTCTGAAAGAGGGTACAGTGCTCAGAGTTTGTTATGAATCTGTAACTGAAAAATTTAGGAACCTCGGGGCAAACATTTAACTCTGTCACTGCTAAATAATTCTCCTTACAATGCAAGGCATTGTTTGGAAGAATCATTTTTGATTTGATGTGATTAAAACTTGAATTTATTTTATTATTTTATTTTAAATTACCTCATTTTATTTATTGTATTATGTACACAATTCACATGTTTATTATTTATTTGATTTGATTTTTAATTATTTATTTTATTTTATTTTATCTATAAGAGTATTTTATTTATCTTCTTTTCTTATCTTATCCTATTTTTTAAATATTTTTTTTAATTTTATTTTTAATTATTTTTATTATAGTACAATGTATATTATGTTCTATCTTACTGCATCTTTATTATTAATTATTTTATTTTGCATGTATCTGTTTAAATGTTTAATAATTAATAATATAATTATATCTTATCTTACTTTACTAATTATATTTTATTTTATTTTGTTTATGTGCATTTTATTTTAGATGACCTCCACAAAATACACTGTCAGAGTGACTGAAACATTCCACTCTAAGTCTTGTAAGCCTGTTGATCATTGTTTGTATACAGACACTGATGATGCTTCATTTCTATATTCATTCAGCAAGCCAGATGTCTTGATTTGCTAGGATGAATATCATCTCCATTCATGAAAGATACACTCAGTCTTGTAGTGTATGAAACATTCCACTCTAAGTATTATAAACCTGTTTAAAGATCGTTGCTTGCATATTTCAGACAATGGTGACACTTTTTTTTGTATTCATTCAGCAAGCCATCTTGACATTTGAGGATGATCAGCTGGACAGAGCTCTTGAGAGTCTGAAGACGGCACAGAAAATCTGCTATGTAGAGAACAAGAAGAAGCCAGTAGGCATGCATTTGGATGAGAAACTAATGAGGCAGATCTTATATGCAGACTGTGAGCTATACATGGCCCTGCTCACTTTTCTCAAACAAGGTACATATTAATTGTACTTACAGTACTTACAGTCATGCAATCATGCAGTGATGCCTTTCTCCATGGCAGACATTAACATTCAACCATTCTACTCCAAACTAATTATTTGCTAAATTTTTTGCTCTTTTCATTTTCAAACAAGCATTAAATATGCTGAATGATGTACAGTAAATTGCCAAATGATAATACCATTAGTCTGGTAGTTGTTATTACAAATGAATGCTCCTAGAAATTAATGCTCCTAGAAATTAATGCTCCATGAAATTAACATGTATAAATAAAATTAACACAGCTGGTCGGTAGTTGCTGAAGATATTTTGTTACAAACATGTATGGCGTAATTCATAAAACATGATTGTATAAAATATATGTTGACAGTATATTTTTGTTGTTATATATATTGTATCATTTGTGGCCTGACATTTTGCCATAATTCAAAACAATCTTGGTGTCTCACTGGCATGCTTGAAATTTACCCCGCTGTTGAAGGCCAGAGCAGCAGGGGAGGACTGTGTCCCCCATCCCTCAGGTTTGGTAGGTTTTTATGTCAGTCGAGTGCTCTTTTAACTTTACCATGCACATGTACAGTACATCATGACGGTCTCAGAGGCTATCAGAAGCAATTCATGACATCAGATTTTCAGAAATTTCGAGGGGAAATTTACCAGATCAAAGTTTTTATCCCATATTTATTCCTATTCCGGAATATGGTCAATCGAATGCACCCTTAGTCTCAAGAGATTTTGTCCAAGATTGTAGCCATATTTGCTACAATTTGGGGGCCCCCTCGCTACCCCTCCAGGGTGGCAACCTTATTGCCAGTCATGAATGCTATAAATTTAGCCATTGCCACATTGCTTCCTTGAGCCTTGAACTGACATGTTGATCATGCACTTCAGGTATAACAGACTACATAAAGGCTGGGTACCTTATGAGGAGGGCCTGGAAGCTATATGACAAGTGCTATCGGGAGATCAGTGCAATTGGAGGGCCCTTCCTGAGCTGGGCGCCAGAGCTGAGACATGATCAGGAAAATGGAGCCTCACAGTCCAGCTTGGATGACCCAGATGAAGCTGCCTTGGCTGAAGTAAGTGGAACCTGTCACTTTAATTGATCAACTTTATTTCATCGCAATTTAATCTGTATGCATACATGTACATACAACTGGCCACTGAAACATACCCATTGACTGAAATGTTCAACATTTGTTGTAAGTTACATTTATTTTGTGTTGTGCTGCCTAGGAAGAAGATTCAGATGAGTTCATGTCTCCATTGGATCTTCCATTTGATTCCAATGCCCACACGTCAAAAGTCAACACAGTGTCTCTGAGGCACCTCCAGGCTGCCGTATCCTGTGGCTATGGGCTGTTTCATCTTGCAATCTCTCTGGTTCCCCCAAACCTTTTGAAGTTCTGCCACCTACTAGGTTTCTCTGGAGACAGAAATGTTGGTCTGCAAGCACTGGACATTGCTAGCCAGAGTGAAGATATGAAGGCACCAGTGGCACGGTAAGTAATGCAGTTAGATAATACATTATTTTAAAATCTAATGTCAAGGATAGTCACCTTCTGTTTGCTTTCAATTAATCACTCTTTGAGGAAGGAACAGTGAGCATGATGTGAACAGAAAGTACCGCAATTGCTAAGCCATGCACCACATTCATGAACATTGGTACATATGCTGTATTTGTACATTTGTTTTCTGTATTCATTTGACAGTTATTCTGTGTCTGATTTCTGTCTGTCGCATCTATTGATTTGTCTGTCTGTCTGTACATCTATGTGTTTGTATTTTTAACTACACATACATGTAATATGTATCTATTGATCATGCACACACACCAGTTCCATAGTTTGAGGAAGACCTGCACAAAGACAGACAAGTCTCTAAATGGTATCATTGTTACAAGGTAACAGATCTGTAAATAGATCTATATGTAACGATATTTGCCAGGTCAACCTGAGCCTGACATGTACAATTGAAGACACTAGTGCAAAAACAACGTGACTGTTGATAAATTTGCAATTCTCCCTAATATATTCCTCTTAAATTCTCATCTTAACCTTAGGGTTAACCCTAACCCTAACCCTAACCAACTACAGGAGTTCACACTCAGGTTTTTAATGCACTTGAGCTCTCCCCTGATGCTCAGTTATAATGCAGTACATTTTTGTGCTTTCAATTGATATAAACCTGTATTCAAATGTTCTAGCTACACCATTGATGCCAGTCAGTCACACATGTTAATTGACATTTTACAACTGTAAAAATGATATTGTACCTGAGTGTATCAACTTGTCCATTAACACTTATAATTTCAAGAATTTACTATTCAATGCTTATAAGGTGCATTCTTAACAGTCAATTAAGAATCGAATATTTCCACCCAATTTGGTTGTCATCTCTGCATTTTTGTGATGTTTCTTAATGTTGTCTGTTAGTGGTGTTTAACCTGCTGGCCTTGGGTTGCAGGCTAACACTTCTGTGGTATCATGCTGTTATACGACCATTCATTGCCCTGGATGAGAGCAGGAATGATGAAGGTATCATGCACAGTCAATGTCCATGGCTTATAGGATTTTTTTGCGTTTGAGCCAACAGTATGTGCTGTGAAATACAATATAAACTATAGATGCTTGTGCACATCACACCAGAGCCTGGGGGCAATTATTCTCTTGAATTTGGGGTGGGGGTGTACCACATGGATCTTCGTGAATCTTTATCTTTTTCAGATAACAAAATGATCTTCCTTATCCTTTTTTAGAGTTACGTCCAAGATGAAGGCTGAAATTTCACCCTATTGCAGATCAGGGTTGCCACAGAGTCCTGAAAAGTCATGGAACTTTGAAGATTAGCAAAAGTCATGGAAAAGTTATGGAATTTTGATTTTTGTCTTGGAAATTCCAGACTATAGTCAAAAGTCATGGAAAAGTCATAGATAGTGTTTTTGTTAGAATGTGACAAATGAAATATGGTGTGAAAACACTTCCAAAATACAGGAAATGCAATTTCATTTTAAACATTTTCTGAAAGAGCATGCCTCTGGACCCCCCAGAAACTTATTTCTTGGTCTGGAATTTCGTTACAATTAGTCATAGAAAAGTCATGGAAAAGTCATTGAAGTTTGAGATGTAAGATTTGCAGCAACCCTGTTAATTATTAACATGTGGACAGGTCTGCATAAAGCTACTTTAATCCTGGAGGAATCTGCACTTGAGTATCCATCGTCTGCTGTCTTTCTGTTCTTCAGAGGACTTGTCTCAAGGTTAAAGGTGAGTGGGACTTGCAAGAGAATCAGTTTTGTTGCAAATTACGTAATCTTATAATTTTGCAACACGTAGCTTTAGTTTTACACGTAGTTTGGGTCAGACATACCAAGATGGGGCCTTGCTCTCTCCTCAGGGTCAGGCAAAAGTCAGTGAAATTTTCTTTTTCAAAAACATTCAGAGACTTTTGTATTCAGTCTTCATACAATTCATAGTTTTTGCTGTAGCAATACAGTTTTCAATTGACATTTACATGTAAGAGGTATTTTGGAATGGTTGCATTCTGAATGCTTCTGAAGTCAGGGTAAATGAAAATTTACTTCTCATACAGGTCAGTGAAAATACTATTTGGTCAGTAAAAAGTAAAACAAAAGTCAGGGAATTTTTTTCCCACATGAATGGTTCCTTTTCTCCCCCATCCTTTTGTGATGAAGTGTTGTAAGATTAGTAGGTAATAGATCAATGAGCTAAAATGCAACTACTACAAGCTATTGTGCATGCTGCACAGGATTTCTATAAAATAGCATTCACATATGAGTTTACCTTTCCCAGGGCCAGGTTAATGATGCACTCAAAGAATTTCACCAGGCAACTAAAGCAGCTGCAGAACATAAAGAAATAGCCCTTATATGTCAGTATGAAATCGGTAATTATCCTTTGACTGTTTTTTAATATATCTAATTGTTCCTTGTGCGTACATATACTGTACATTGTATAAGTTGTGAATAATATTTGTATGATCAAGTGAATATTACGTGGACTATGTAATTTTTCACTTGAAATGGAATTATATTTTCCACGTGTAGTAAATGTACCATTTACAATGAAACTTCTTCCATTTGTTTAAACCATGACCTAATTATAGGACTCACTGAGATGAGTGGCCTGCCTGTGCCGGTGTGCAAAATTTTCAGAATGGTAATTTTGTGCAAATGGTGCAGCACCTCCTCTTATATTCTAACTCATTGGAAACGGAAGGTGGAATACCTGTGGAGGTTGACCATTCACTATGGAAAGCATTTGCAGAAATGACACATTCCATTTACCATTCCAATTATTCCAACCCAAATTTCTGGCTAAATGGAAAGTTCCCTGACTTTTATAGTCTGAGGCTGTGTTCTGCTGGAACAATTCCATAATGGAAATCTATGGAATGACAAATACCAGCCCATAGTACGTGAAATACTATTCTCAAGAGAATGACATTGATCCAGTGGGAATGGTTGAATAGACAACATTCTTGTTCCTTTAGGATATATTATGATTCAGAACTGTTAAGAGAACACATGTTTTTGTCCATTTCACTGTTTAGAGTTTTAAATCACTTTAGAATCGTAGTGTCCATCATTCCAACCTTTGTGAAAATATCAATGGGCTAACATACTGTTGATCTACTCCAAACAATTATTCTCTTTCCAGAATAGTCCCAAGAGAATCTATCACTTCTTGGAAGTTACAATAACATGTCCAGGAAACTTGATAGTTTGCCAGGTTCTAGTTAAACTTAGGTACTGTGGGCTGTGACGTTTTCAGAAAGGGTAATCATGGAATTCATGATTCGTTTGCGTTCATTGTAGGGTGGTGTCATATGTTGAAACTAGAATGGGAGTATGCACTTCCAGCTTTTTTCAGGTGAGTTGTGTGCTGTATATGTTTGTACTGATTTCATATAAAAATTGTACCAATATTTTATATATTGTCAAAAAAGTAACCAGTCTTTTCCAGTTCAATTAGCAACATGAGTTCACATTTTGACGAAATTCAGGATTGAGATCAGAGATTCACTGAACATTTGCAACCAGTGAGGAATGAGTTGGGTTTTTCTCTGATGAGGGTCAGTTACCTGATTGTCAGCAGCAAAGTTTTGTTGACAGTTAGGTATTCAGTTTTTGAGACGTTTGCTCTAGTGCTTCGTTTCATTGAAAGAAAAACTTCACAGATAATTATGTGGCAATCTTAGAAAGATTGATACACAAGATAAATGACACAACCATTAGGATTAGTGAGTAAGAATTTACCACATATTTCGATTTCATAGCATCTGCTGTTGTGAGATTTTTCTCGCACTATATGTATTTTTATTTTGTTCAAGTTCGTAGTTACACAGAATAGCAAATTTGAAGTATTTCACATATATTGTGTGTTTTCTATTATTTTTATGTTTGTCATTGAATGTCAGCATAAGATAATTCAATTTCCGTAATGAAAGTGGCCCACCGTATATCTATGTACGTTGGCGACTTTTAATATTATGAGTGATACAAGATAACACAAGAGGCAGCAGAACTGTATTAATTCCAAGTAGTAATTTAGGATGGATGGACAAATATTTTACGTAAATACAACATCAAAATTAATTTACGGAACAACCCACGTTTTTTCAGGACTATTATTAGTTTTTGTGTTGGGGTTAGAGTATGGATAGGAGTTTGTACTTATTATCCTTTATAATATATCATGAATGTTCCCATTTGAACAACTTGTGAACTGTGGTATTTGAATAAAAACAATTATTGTACTGTTACTTTGTATTGTAATATTAAGGTCAATATACTTTTAATTTGGGAATAGATTAAAAGAAGAGTCCAAATGGTCACAAAGCTATTATGCATACTTGTGTGGAGGTAAGTAATGACAGATCTATGAAAACCTTACTTCCAAGAATATCCATACCTGTGTTGAATGGTAAGGGGTCATCTATTTTTTCATCATTTCCATGAGCATATGCTTTTGGGGGGAGTGAGGGGGTCTAGAAAAAAAGTATGTTTCATACGCTCGTGAAAATAATGAAAAAATGGATGACCCCTAACAGATGAGAACATCATGTATATTTGTGTGGCTCAGTTGTAATGAATGGTGAGATGAGAACCTTATTCCAAGAATTGCATTATGTATATTTGTGTGGCTCGGGTGTAATGAATGGTGAGATGAGAACCTTATTCCAAGAATTGCATTATGTATATTTGTGTGGCTCAGGTGTAATGAATGGTGAGATGAGAACCTTATTCCAAGAATTATATTATGTATATTTGTGTGGCTCAGGTGTAATGAATGGCGAGATAGTCTTATTCCAAGAATTGCATTATGCATACTTGTGCTAAATGTTGACAGATATATGAAGCCTTAATGTATAATAAAGCT
>JANVCK010220494.1:0-10398 GCA_026546655.1 Epizoanthus illoricatus | reverse complement strand
TACAACCAGGGGTACCTTATGAGTACAATTCTATGGTAGGTGGTCACATATTGGTTTGGACTGCACAGATCCTAGTACGTAAACACAAGGTCTGTCTATACATCCTTTGTAACAAACCTCTCTTTGAATGAATATCTTACTATTATAGTCTTCATTCTGGAACCTTCACTCTTATCATTAGAATCAACTGTAACATTCACAGCCCCAAGGAATGCAGAGCATGTTAAAAAGTGAGGGGGCTATGATGAGCATGTCGGCATGGGCCTGCTAGGGAGGTTCAGGTGTATGTTCTCCCAGGAAAAGTTTTGAATTTTAGGCCTCCTCAAATGGCTGGAAATGTACCTAAAACTGTCGATTGTGTTGAACATTACTAATTTATACCAGCCTGAAGCATTAATTTTTCAGTTTACACCAAAATGCGTTGCTTGAATTGCAATAAATTTCAATTTTTTTGCAACTGCAAAGGAATGAGGGGGAGGAGGGGCTTGGGGCTACAGCTCCCCAGCCCCCTGTCCCCGCATTCTCTATGTTAACATGATTTGTATTCTTTTCTATCATCTTTCTATCCTTACACAACTATTCACTTGAATGGCTATGGAGTACAAGCACTTTGTTTCCATAAGGACTTAGTTGCTTTGCCTAAAATAATTTCACTGTACCCTAACACTGTTTATGTTGATGAATTAAACTATAATCATAAATTTTACAATGAATTTAGCAAGTCATCAGATCACAAAACCTAAACATGTTTCTTAGCATCTGCAATACGTTTTGCATTCTAATCAAAGGTTTTGATAACCTCATGTACTTCACATGTTCAAAATGTACCTGGGTATAAATTTATCAAGTTACAAATGAATAAACTAAGTCTAAAAATATATTTCTCATAATAATGCAAAATGCTCCTATCTAAATTCACAATTTTGGGCAAAGTTAATAGCAAATTTAATTATCTCAAAATAAACAGCTTATCAAGGTACAATGACCTTAGCTGAAGGCAAAAAGTAATCAATTACTCTTTACAAAATAAATATATAATTTTTCTTTCCTCTATATTTCTCCACTGCAGTCAACTGAAATGTCTTCAGAGAATGCTGTTTAAACTTGGCGATACCTTCAGTGTGTTCCATGCCTGCAAGATTTTGAGTTTGGAAATTAATCATAGGGAACTAAAACTCACATTAAATAAACAGATAAAGTTCAGTAATTTCACTGTGTGGTGCAATTCTCAAAGTGTTTACTGCATGAAAAGATCACCTCAACATATTATAAAACTTGAACTTCACTGCCATATTTTACTGTCAGCCACACCTTTTTTTGAATAAAAAGTCTGAACATATTCTGTATTTAACTCAAAGTCAAATTTCATTTTCTGATTCAATTTTTTGAGAAAATCAGACCGGTGGATCCCGTAAACCAACTAATTATAGATAAGTTGGTGTGGCTTAAAGTGTACTGACAAATAAAATACCAATTTGGACTGGATAGGCCTACTACAATCCACATGAAAATGCTTAATTGATAAAAATAATACTCGAAATACTTAGTGCATTGAATACCACACCTACCACTTTAAACTGTGTTGAAATCTTCTCAAAATTCTCCTCATTGTAGACTGCTCGTGCAACACTGTTTGAGTCAAATGGTTCTGGGAAACAAATGCAATAGCCAGATAAGTACCATTAATTATAATTATTTTATATAGTTCTAGCACCAACCAACTACAATCCCCCCATACAATCTGACATATTTACAAGTTCATGCAACAGCCAGAAAAAGCCAAATCTCACTTCCATGCACTACTTGTATTGTGAAAGTGGCTTATAATAATAATAATAATAATAATAATAATAATAAAATTTATATTGTGCTTAAATTAGTAAAATATTCAAAAGCGCATTACAATAAAATATTTGAAATATATGAAAATATAAAACTACTAGAACTCAAAAGCACTTTACAATAAAATATGTGAAATAAATAAAAATATAAAATTATGAGACTAGCTCTAGATACATTAAATTTAAACAGATTAAAATTAACAGTTAAAAGCTTTCTTAAAAAAGTAAGTTTTCAAATGATTCTCAAAAGATCGATATCCCACTGTTGGCTGAAGTCTAATGGCCAGGGGAAGGGAGTTCCACAATGTTGGGCCAGCAAGTGTGAAAGTTCTGTCACCATATATACACCATAAACAGAAAAAAGACAAACCTTCAATGCAAATGTACTTATTCCTCCACTTGAAGTCTGATCCTCGTGGGTATTTATGTCCATGACGTATGCTGATATAAAACTGACTCCATCTAATGGGAAAGTAAACATGCATTAACAATTCAAGATAATAAAATTAATTAGATGTCCAGTGCAGAAACAAGTCTATGAAATTCAGCAATAGGGGAGGACTGGAGATGAACTGTTCTGCATTTTTCAAAGTCAAAGGAAAATAAAAGGTGACTATGAATATGATTAACTATGACTACTCTCACTGGTACAGTAGATTATTTTCTAAAAAGCGAGGTTTTCTATGTTGGCCAAATGATGGTCCAGGAGTGATCAACTAACAGTTGATATGTTATTTTTTTACTGTGAGGATGAAAGAGTTGAGCTGAAGCTTTGACTGCTGGCCCTTCAGCTCAAATCATCCCCCCTTATGGCAAAAGAAACATAACATATCAACGTTTATTTGATCAATGGTTATCATAACTAATGTGTGTGCAGCACAAGCTCGGTCAGTTGCACAGTTCTGCATGGTGTAATGAGCACTTGTTGTGTTGACCTGTTACTACCACTGACTGACAAAATAACAATCATAATGCAACTTACCTAAACTCTTCAACATAATATTTGAAGAAACCCAGAAGCAAGTCCCCCACAGTCTGTGTGTTTTCAGACCTAGTAAAAGAGACAGTTACTGTCTTGAAAGTTATTATTATTAAGCAAGTCACTCACAGTCTGTGTGTTTTCAGATCATGTAAAATAGACAGTTCCTGTCAAGTCATTATTAAGGTGGCACAATCATTTGAATCTGCAAACATGCAGCCTATCTTATTCTTATGCAGTGTTCTTAGTTTTTATCTGATTTTCTTCAAATGAAAATAAACCAGTTCCCAAAAAGGACCATAGTTGTCTATCTTTTCTGCCATGTAAATGGACCTTAGAAATGTCTAAACATACAAAAGCACCCTATTAAAAATATTCACAGTACCTACAGCCCCTTGCCCTAACCTATCCCTTCCCCTTCCAATAGGTGATGACCTTACCTATGACAAGGAATGCCCCTGAATGGATCTTGACCAAGTAATGTTCTCACATCATTGCTTTCCTTGAAAACAGACTAACAGACACACAGACAGGAATACAACTGCGTGAGTACCTTAACACAATCACAAATCTGAAGAATAGATGGATGGATTGATGGACAGATGGACATACCAATGGATGGATGGGTGGAACATTGGACTGACAAACAGATGGATGCATGTGCAGATCAATGGCTGGCTGGAATGACGGGCAGACAGATGGACAGACAGACAAATTAATGGACAGACAGACGGATGGACCAACAGACTGACAGACCAACAGATGGACAGGCACATAGGCAGACCGACCGATGGACAGACTGATGGATTGATAGATGTGATGGATGGATGGATAGATGGATAAATGGATGGGCAGACTGTCTATAAAGCAAAATAGTGTTGCCTAGTACTCACTGGGTACTCAGTTTGAAGAGCTGGTACCACAGCAGGACTGCAGCCATCTGTTAAGTGCAAAAGCAACAATTATTAAAAGAATCCTGTCACAGTAATCCAGACAATGAAAGTATAAACTGGTATCTGTAGTACATTTCCCTACATATCATAACCCCTATAAACCAAACATCCTTAAGTTTCCTACAATCTATCAGGAAGCATTGTGCACTGTTTCCATAGCAACCAAGTTTGAGTGAGATCAGATTAAAACCAAAAGTATTTTAATTACTGAAAATGTAGATTTTGTATTCCAAACTAATTTTCCAAACATTTTAATTAAGTTGGAATCAACATAGACAAGTTTTCAACATCAACAAAAAATCAAACTTGCGATGGTAGCCTCTAGCCTGCAAATCAGACATTGGCCTTGGCCTCAGAAGATTTTTCTCCCAAAGAGAGAGACATCTCAATATCTAGCTGTTAATCCTATCCAGTAATGTCACTACCCCAGATCTTCGTAGCGGACTTGATTTCTTGGGCCAGTTAATTCATATTCAACATGTTGAAAGGAAGTGGCACTTTGCCAATTATTTGTACACGAAAGTTACAGTAAGAATCATGCACCTATCAGTGTTAAGCTGGAGGAGGGGAAGGGCAAAGGCCAAGGCCGGGCATTTGAACTCGGACAAGGATTTCTGTTCAAAATCCCCACCCCAGGGCAATCATTGACAATTAAATGAGTCACTTATTTGCTGTAAAAACTTGTCAGAATTTGATTAAAATGGTCAAATATCCCCACTGGGAGACATCTGAATAAATTAGCTTTTAATTCTGTCCAATGACATCACCATACCATATCTTTGCAATGGATTCGTGTGGTTGCTGCCATTAATTTATATTCAATTATAATGCACAGGTCTATCAATGTTAAGCGGGAGGGGGGAGGCCGGGCATATGTGGGGGATTTGACAGCGATTAGCTGCCTGTGGAGGACATCTGATTTTCAGGCTAGTTGCCTCGGCAACTGTCCAAGCACTCAGCCACACACCTTGCAGGTAGTGAATAACCATGAGGGCTAGAGCATAACTAGATAATGTCCCATTGCTTGCATCATTTATGTTACGCCGTTTGGCCCATTTCTTTACCACAATCACCAATGGCTGCACTCTTTCATCAACTGCAAAAAAACAAAATAATCACCACCAAGGTTTATTGTTTAGTATCTCTCATCTTTTTCTGTTTTTTTTTATTTTTATTATTTTTTAATTTTACAAGAAAGTATGTTTACAATGGTGCAATGGCAACTCCCACTTGGCTCTGGTCCCATAACAATTCCTGTACATGAGCAGTGACAAACATATTTGTCTCTACTGTTGCTACCTGGGAACATAATTTTATTTCTTGTTTTAGAAATAACAGCTTCTCACTCCAGACGCAGGTTTTAAAATCAACATCAAATACAGTTCAACTTCGGCATAAAAACCTTGTTTTTTTCAGAATACAAATTAATGAAAACACATTTGAAGATTAATTAATGCATAGGAGACTTATGGTTGAAGGGTGTTCCCCTACTGTCAGGTATTAATACCCTTTTCAAAAACCTATTTCTGAATAATCTTCATTTTGTACTGAGACTGATAAAACTATGATAAAAAAACCTTAGCCTTTTATTTGAAGTATTCTTAATAACTAATTTGTTAGACTGAGAAATAAATTATCAGGTAGTGCTACCACAAGACAACAAGACAACAACACAATCATTATGATACATTCCTCAATGGATATAATTATTTTTTTCTAAATTGTCCTTTAGAATGAATGCAAATGAATGAGCTAATGACAACTTACTTCCACAGTAAATCCTTAATAAGTGAGTGTTTCGTATTCCCTGCAACGAGTAATTTGTCATATTAGTAGTGACAATGTGTGGTTCCACAAAATATCCATAACCCCATGGAGGGCTTTTAGTTTGAACCCCCTTAGCCCACCCCCTAGGAATTTCCAGTTCAGTTCCATACATTCTTTTCAAAATTTTGGATTCTGGGACCCCCTTTCCCTCGGAATTTCCATTAACCCTCCTTGGGGGTACGGATATTTGTGTATTTAGAAATAGCATACAAAAGTTACATTTCAACATAATTTCCTCAGAATTCAAGTGTGAACTTCTGCAAAGAAGTGAGAAGTAGAAGGGACGGGAGGCTGGGGAGCTAATTGCCAGCAGACTTATAGCGCTCAGGGAGATACACATTTCTGTTATAGACTGATGGAGGGATGCATAACCAGGATTGTAAACCGACTGCACTCTAAACATGTGCACACTAATCATGTTTGAAAAACATTTCAATAATTAAATTTCCATACTGACTCAAAATTTTAATTAGCTTCTTGTTTTGTCTACATATCAATAATTAAATACTCTGCAAGCCCATGAAAATGTAGCAACACGTGACAATACAAACTTCTTTACACTAAGTTTATGTGTTTATTATAACCATGTTTCATGTCTGGTCTGAACACGGTATGATTGTAAGAAACATAATAACAGGAGCAAGCAGTACATACCACAGTGTTGTTGATATTGATGTCACACTCACATTGGCTGCCAAACATAAGGTAACACAGAATTATTGAACTTGTAAGAAATGATTAATTTGTTAACTAAAGCTGCATTCACATTAGAACCGAAACATGTTTAGAGTACACATATTTAAACATTAAACATGTTTCCCCAAAACATGTTTGTAATTGCATTGTTCACAGTAGCTACTCGTTTCAAGCACGTTTCATGCCACGCATACAATCTTTCTAATTACACTTTTTCTTAACCGATAAATGGTGCTTGAACTTGCTGTTGCATTCTGTCCGTGGTTTAAGCTCAACGTAAATCCACCTTTAGACTTGTAATTATACAAGTTAGTCTAACAGTACACACTCAGTTACACTGTATGCAAATTCACATCCAGCACACAATTTTATCAATTTAACTCGTCCTCCCCCCCCCACAGAATGTGCTACCCACCTTATCTCATCTTTGAACTTGATAATTGGAACTGTTGCAAATATTACTTGACTTTGTTTAACAAATGCTACATTGAAAAAGTGAAAAAAAATCAGAAATCCTGGTTAGTCTAAACTATAACCTTAGGGATTAATTATTACTAACTAATGGAGTACACTGGGTTAGGAAAGTGCTCAACAGGTCCTAAATTCAACAATTTTCATGACCCACTCCGTCAACCAGAAGGAATTTCAGGGCCCATCCAAATAAGTTAAAAAAATTTCTTGGTCCAGTACTTTCAAACAATATTTTTGTAGTGATCTATTTAAAAAAATGTATGATTTTCAGAACTTTTAATAGTAAACTATTTTTTGCATAATTTTGTTATACTTATAAACCATGGTTTTCAAACCAATACATTTCAAAGCCTGTGCAAATGATGACAAACTTTTTCATGGCCAGGAGTCAAATTTAAATATCTATATTCCAAAAATAATAACCCGTCCCTTAGAACTCAAGTCTAAACTGGGGGCAGGCAACATTCTACAAATGTATAAATTTAAAGATCTATCCAAAATTTTACGGCACATTTGCAGTCAAAATTGACTTAAATTGATAATGCATTATCTTCTGTAAAAATATCATGTCTTCAAAGTAACTTCTTTCAAACCCCAAATAAGTTGCCCCAAATAAGTTGCCCGAAAGGATGGAAAAGAAATCCAGGATATTCCAGGAGGCATGCAAACACTGTAACATACTTACGACAAGACTGAAGCAGCCCATGCACCCTTAGTAATATCTGTCTTGCTTCAAATCTTTGATCAATCTATCAATCAAAACAAACAGCTTTCCAGTAACTTTAAAATCCCAAAACAATACCTCTAAGTTTCAATACTTTTTTAGTTCTACATGTAGTCAACCCTTCTTCCCTAGAGATGTCCACCTTTACTTCTGCTTAAATGGAGAAGATCAAAACATGTTCCCTCTTGTGGGATACAAATCAAACTGACACCAGGTGCTAGGGAATTTTGCCTGTCTAAAGTTGCAGATCATGGTCAACAGAACATACCTTTCGCATCTGTGTTAGGAAGAGACAAAAGTCGGCATCACTCTTGTTACTCCCAAAGCCATTGCAGGAGGATCCAACAAGATGTAATGAGCAACCTATCAGACACATTAAAAATTATGAACAAATGATTCAGTTACTGAGCCAAATATTATGTGATATTTTTTCTTTGACTGAGTATAACAGGGACCCATGTACATGTATGTTGTCTTCTTTAATATTCACACTTTAAGCTCTTAAATCCTATTCACCAAGGTTGCAGTCTTCAAACTCCAAAAAGCACATCAATCTACCAACCTGGAAGTTGTCTTTTCAGAATTGTTTCCAGTACACTCCTTAACCTCATCTTCTTTGAAAGTGTCTCATATGTCTGAACCGATTTCTTGCAATCTTCCATAACTTCTTGGGTTAACTGAATAATTATATAAAACATCCAAAGTCAGACTTTTTATGTGAATTTACTATACACCAGTGTGACTCCCACACTTAATTTAATCCCAACATCTGATCCATTATGTGTTTTCTTCATCTGCTTCATTTGGGAAAAGCCTTGGAAAAGCTGTATATTAAATACAAAACTGGGGTATAAATCTCCCCAATAAAAGCAGAAAAATGTTTTAACCATGCAGGATATTCAATAGGTGTGTGACATAGCTTGTGCATTCTATGAAACAGTCAGAGAAATATCTTCAAAACATAAAGACCTGTTTCCTACTCTTTTTAATTAGAGACTTTGTCCATGTGCAGAGCATTTTCAATTGACATCATAGCCACTATGTTCTTGGTGTACTTTAACAATAGAGTTGTAATAATTTTCTTTCATCTGGTACGCCAACAACATCACTATGCCCTTTGTCATTTGAATCACTGGGGATTGAGTGAAAACACTCCATAAAAAGTAACCAACAAAAGTAACTAGCAAGAGTATATGACAAATTTCGCTGCCTGTTGCCACTGTGAACATCCCATTATGGTCTGTTACTTACCGTCTCCAAAGTGAACAAAGGTCTCTGTGGCCAGTGGTACTTGTCATATGAGCTGGCGCTGTGGTACCTCAGTGCTCTAACTGCATTCACTCCAGTGTTATTTTCTCTTAGTCTTTTGGTAGAACCATTTTCATCGTCAAAACCAGGAGTCACTTCGGACTGGTGCCTCCTCTTGATGGGCCGTCTTTGAGAATCTACATCAACATCAACAACCCTTTGGGGTCCCTTGCCACTGACAGTAATTTGACCTGGTTCTGTGGAACCTCTTCTAGTGGGATGCAGAGTTTTCCTCTCTGGGATATACTGTGTATGATCAAGAACTGTGGCAAGCTTTTGAAACACTGAAGAATACTGGAAATGTCTTTTTCTGGATTCTTCAGGTGTTGTCATGCTTGGTAATGTGAACACAAATCCTATAAACTTTAACAAAGAGAGGAGAATAATTTGCACCACACCAGCAGCAACTGACAAAGTGTTGTTAAATTCATGTAAATCTATAAACTATAAACATCAGCTATTCTATTATTCTATTCTATTACTCTATTATCCTGGTTGCCAGAGGTTTTCTTACTCAATCTTTCTGCTCATTGAGTTTCCAACAACAAAAATAAATGATTGCAACAGTAACTTACTTTTGGCCTAAAAGTCTAAAAATCTGTTGGAGCCCAGAGCTGAAGCTCCTTTCTTTACCAAGAAATCAGCTGTTCAAAATTCTAAAATGTACCTTCATAATTACAACTACGAACCTTTGGTTAATGCCTCAGCTGCTTAAATGGGTGTGCTAGAATAGAACTTTGTTACAAACTTGGTTGTCTAAAAGGCAAATTATCATGGCTGCCAAAATATTATGCAACTTGCAACAACTTGAAATGCTAGGTTGTTAAAACACCATGGACAAAAAAATCCGCACATGCTCATAGTCATGCTAAAGCTCAAAGCAAATTCTACGCATGAAATTATATAATTTAAAAATATTAAAAAACGGCAAAACCTGTCATTTAACCCAGTAGCAATTAGCCTTCTTGTTGAATTTTGATAATTACTGAGAAACAAATTAGAAATTCAAACCAAAATACGTAATACGTTCGTTTAATAGACCTAGATTGATGCATTGATCCCATTACACCAGGCTATGGTCAAAAGTCCATATTTGAATTGTGGTTTTCGTCAATTTCCCTCAAGTTTTCACTTTAATATTATACTCACCGTAACAAAAATCAACTATTCTTTTGCTTATTTAGTACGCATGAGTCCTTCAAATAAGGATATTGCAGAAAACTTTCCTCTTTCAAAGCCCTCATTTCGAAGCAATAATCGAAACTGGCGCCATCTTGTTTGTGCACGCTTCTTGGTGCTCTTCTGCGCAAATGCCAATGGCAACACCACTGACACTACCGGAATGATAATCTCGTTCTCAGATTCCTCGGGGAGAGTGGGCCGGGGGGGGGGAGAGGAGAGCTCGAGAGCTGGCTAAAGTCGATTTTTTCACGTGACCGGAACCAATGATTGATGGTTACGTACCAACTGCGCATGCTCATGTGAATACAATTTCCTCGAGTATTTTCTTTCTTGGCGTGGTTTTATTCCGATCGCAAATTTACATTTACAAGCAGAACTATGAGTTTTATTAACGCTGTGAAACACTTACTTATGAGG
>JANVCK010220383.1:0-10399 GCA_026546655.1 Epizoanthus illoricatus | reverse complement strand
TGTCATCAGTGGTAAGGCCTTCCCGTCAAGGCTTGAAAACTCTTCCAGAAATGAAATTCAGCGTCTGGCTTGAATCACCCCCACCCCCATTAGTACCACCATCGTCTGTCAATGGTGGTACTAATGGGGGTGGGGGTAAGGTGTGTGGTGGTTCGAATCCACCTAGTACAAAGGCAGGCGGTGGTGGAGGTTTTCTCCAAAACGGAGGAGGCTACACAAATGACTGTCGGTGGCAGACCAGCGCTTTTGGCGGGCATGCATTCAGAAATGGAGGCAAAGGAGGACGATCTGACCATAGCCTAGGTTTGCAGTGTAACGGAGGATTTGGTGGAGGTGGGGCATGTGGCATTCATGCTCCAGGGGGAGGGGGTGGGTATTCCGGCGGTGGATCGACCTATGGTGACTGTAAGGGTGGGGGTGGTGGCTCATTTGTCCCAGCAAGCTCATGGAGCACAAAAGAAGGCGGCAACAATGGAGACGGGTATGTTATGATACAACTCCTCCCATAATCACATGCACGTGCACGCTCAAGGGACCTATGTGGGATGGGGGCTGAGGGTCCCCTCTGGAGCTAGGATTCAAAACGTATTTCTTTTTTATTAATCAGTGGCGGAGTTTGCCGGCAAAAAAACAACTGAAAAACTGTTTGTAAACAAACTGAAAAGCTGTTTGCAATGAAGGAAACAAACATGTAGATTGTAGTATTTATAAAACATGCTCTCAAAGAGAAGTTTCAACGAATCAGAGATAGAGTCGACGAAAGACCTGTAGTCAAGGAAGGCGAAAAGAAGAGGACATGCAAGGATTTCCCAACTCGTGGAAGCTGTGGTAAGATCGATTGCGACCCAATATCGTAGTCGTAGGTGTTTCCTCAAATTGCTGATACAGTTGTATGTGTCAGTCACTAAGAGAGCCTGGGGTACCTGTGTGTTCACACGGTCGCACAAAGCGTCTGCCAGTTTGAACAATAAATACGTTTTGAAGATCGGATTGCTTTGTTGTGGCCTGGAGAACTGGGGGGGGAGTAGCTATGCTGGTATGTACCACCCGAAAGCATATGGTTTTGAACTGTTTTAGACCGCCTGAAAGAGGGTATATATTTTGCCGTTTTCATTTGGAATTTAACATATTTTGACAGAAAAATACAAAAGTGGCACATTATAAAGAAGAACCAGCCAAGATGAAAAACGCCATTTGATTACATACCACGACTAAAAAAGAATTCGATCCTTACCACATATCACAAACAAAAATTAATCTGAAACGAGGGTATGTATTTAGACGGTGGGGCCTAATACAGGGCACAGGGAATCACACCATGCGACAGTAAAGCATCACCTTGTTCTGTTGCTAATTATCCAAGGCCATTGGGTGTCTCTGTATTGGAAAGCTAACCGCTGCACCTCATTGTTGATGAGCGCTGGCGCATGGCGCGAGCAACTCGCCTGTAACAGTTCCATGCTTCCTTTTTTTTGCCAGTGCAGATACCTTAAACGCTGGCGTATGGCAGGACCAGTTTCTGTTCCCAGTATAAAGAGGCTTATTTACCTGTTAAACTGAGATCTAATATATAGCAAACAAAGCTTAGCTGCTTTGATGATGGTAGAGGAATGGCCACACCGATTGAGAAGATTCCAGCTCAAAACGAGTTTTAGACCAGTATATGTCACGTCGCGATGTATTGTAAATAACAAACACAAATTACGTGCATTCTCTTTTAGCACTGAATAATGCCCTGCCCCACCCCTTCTTAGCTCCTAGTAAGTGCTTTGGGAACCTCACTGGTATTCCACCACCAGAAAGCAGCGTATAAAACTTGGGACACAGGGTGACGCGTCGAGAGGTACCGTAAAGTCTAGAAAGTAACGATCCCCCGAAAGTAACGTAATTTTCAGAGACCGCTATAAATTTTCCTGTGGATCTCACTATGGATTTTCTCCCCGAAAGTAGGGACTCCCAATTAAGGGCTACCAAATTCGAAAGTAACTAGGGTCTCTACGTTCGGGACTTTATGGTCAGATTTTCTCAAATTCAAAATAAAAAGCTTAGATATATAATTATATATAAAAGTCTGATTTTGAAAACTGTGGCTGGCTGCCGCTAGAGAACAAATAAATTAACATCTTGAGTTGACACGAATTGTTCTGCCAAATAATTTAGAAAAAATTTCAAACAAAGTTTAACGAAAAAGTGTGAAGCGTTTTACATCATGCAAAACATTTGGACAAGGTATCTCTTAACTCTATAAAATTGTTTTCATAGTCAGTGAAACTAACTGTTAACAGCAGGTTTTGTCAGACGGCCACAACTGTGACAACAACGACTCAACTCAGTTGAAAGGTTTCATGAAACTATTGTTGATTTAGATGGATTGATCCAAGAAATGATCAAAAGCAGAGTCGAACCTTTTTAAATTATTAGGCCTAAATATTATTCGCATTTATACTTTTAATTTTGAACTGATCGATTGTAATACTATTATGACGTAGGTTGTTTAGTGAAAGAAAGATAATTTAATCGGCCAAAGTTGTATACTTTTTTCAAAAAAAATTATCCCAAGCGGCAGGACTGGGGCAGACTCCGCTTCCATCGGGCGCGCGCGCGTGCGTTAGAGTAGACTGGGGAAGAACGTACTTGTTGCCACGGTAACTGAGATGGAAAACAGCCAGGCCGCCATTTTAGGTAGAAACAGAAGACAAGACAAGAACACAAGACTAAAGTGCTGGGATATCTCGGAGAATTTCACCGAAGGCAGGACTCTTCTTCCCACAGAATGGATACCACAGCACCAGACGAAAATATGGAAATAGAATTACAACGTGCAAAGGCTTATTTAACGAAAGCGAGTGGTGTTTCAAGCAAGAATTTGTAAGTCATCTTCTCAGTTTTGCATTCTGATTCTCATGAATAAGATACGATAACTCTGGGAATCAAATTAGATCTTTTCTATTATAAAACTTCTGAGTGTTTATTGTCATTTATATGGAGGCAAATATATCATTTTTTGGTAAGTGCATATCCATACTGATAGTGGTTGGTAACATTTTTGCATCTGCAATTTCGATTTCTTGTTCAAGGTACGATCATCTGAGTGAAGTTCTCAGTAAACTACTTGATGAAAGACCTGATAATAGCATAGGTGAGTAGAAACCACAATGTCCCCAATTAGCTGTCACGTGAATTGAATTTGCTCGCTGATGTTTTGATCTGTATGCTATCATGAACTATAAAACAGTTGTAAATATCTTATATCTGAATTCCTTCTAGATATTTTTGAAGATGTTAGCAGAGAGTGCAAGGAGACTAAAGAACAGAAGAGTGAGGTATGTTGGAGCCCATTGACTCATTGATATAATATAAGCATATATGTGTATAAAGTACAGCCATTTTCTACATGTAGATGGAAAATCCCCACCAATGAAAAACCCACCTAAATATACCCCCCTGAAAATGAGCTGGCCCAAGAAAAATCCATTTGAATGAAAATGAGCCCATATTATATTGGAAGTTTACAATAACAATTAAACTGATTGTTATATATGCTGCATACTAACATGAAAAGTGTAAGAAGCTTATATTTTCAGATATAGGAAATTCTAGTTCATTACATGCTAATAATTATATTTATATCTAGGGAGGTGCGTGGCACTTGGGATGGGGAGTAACTGCAAATGAGACATCCATTTCAGTCCATTTCTCTGTCATAATTTCTGAAAAGTTTTTAAAACCCATATCCCCTAGCAACATCAAAGGGTACTAGAGAATCATTTTGAATTTGTTGGAAATGTTTCTTTGACCCTGAAATATTAGAAGTTAATAATTTTCTTGAGGAAATACTCCCAGATCCCCTAAACTATGGACCTATATTAAAGCATGTGTTCTTCTTTAATTTAAAATAATTTATATAATTTATTTGAATTTTAGGAATTAATAGAAAATCCTGAAGATAAAGCAGCAGCTGAGTTGGCACAAAAACTCTTTGAGGTGAGGCTAGATTTTCCACACATTGTACCAAGGTTTATTTTTGTACTACAAGAATATTTCTAATTAAACTGTCTTATATTTGTCTGGAAAAATCTGACTTTGTTGCCACTTTTGTCTGACATGGCTATGTCATGTATAATAATTAAATAAATGATGTCTTATCTGTCACTACAGAAAGAAGGTGATGGTGAAGGGGTGGAGCCAGAAGCCGAGGAAGATGTCGAGACACCTTTGCCAGATTTAATGGACTTGGCATTTTACTTTGAGCAAGCTGGCATTGGCTTGAGCAGAGAAGAAACATTCAGAATATTCTTGGGCTTGAAACAACTTGTTGACACCAAACCACTTCAAGTTGTCAGGTTTTGGGGTAAGAATGTATATAACATAAATGAAACATCAGTTCATGCTTAGATGAAAAGAATGGTACATACTTATGTACATATTTGCACAGAGAGCCAAGAAACCACACACATGCTGTGCGTATCCAGATAATTTTTTGTATATAAAGTATGCAGTTGGAGCAAGAATAAGCTAGTTGGACACACAGTAGAGAAATTAAACATGGCCTCTACAGTACAACCATACAACCTTATATTAATTATTATATCCATTTTGACTAATTAAAAAATGTACAATTAATTAGTCTTTATATAACTTATGATATTTTAAAGAACAATATCTTTATTTGTCAGAGACTGTGGAGACTTATCCCCCTCCCCCCTCACTTTTTTGTGCAGTTTTTTTTAAAAAAAGTGTGATTTATTGCAATTCAAGCAGTTAGTGATTAAGGCTGGTATAAGTTTATAATATTCAACACAATAGTTTCAGATACATTTCCAGCCATTTGAGGAAGCCTAAAATTCAAAACTTTTCTCAGGGAGCATGCCCCCAGACTCTCTTACCAGGCTTACATTCGCAGGCTTATCATAGCCCTTTATTTTTCAACATGCTTTATGGTCCTTTTTTAGATCATTGTTGAGTGTGATAGTTTTTTGCTGTTGCAGGTAAACTATTTGGAATTGAGAATAATTACTATGTGGCAGAAGTGGAGTACAGAGAAGGAGAGGAAGAGGAGGATGAAGAGGAAGAAGAGGTATGTTGAATGCCTGGGAGGAGGGGGAGGGGGGACTGAATAATGTTTCGTACATGGGGACTTTGCCCCAAGGACAACATACTCTGTTATCATGGCAACCATGTTTATGATTGATACCTGTCAAAAAAATAACTTTTTAAAGAAAATTTTTGATTTATGTCATTTTTTTGCATAGAAATTCTAGTTCTAGCTTAGCTGAGGCCAATTCTGGTGTTTTTTAATAATTTTGAATCAAATGAAGGGAATATTCTGATGTCATAAAAAAATCCAAGATATGGCTGCCATGTAATCGAAGGTGACCCTGTGATGTCACATCATGCCATAATTGAAATATCTAATTACCAAAATATACATCATGGACTAATTAACTAATTATTTGCTAATTATGGCTGTGCTACCATTTATAATAATGAAGTTAAAGGGGGGGGGCATTATAGCCCCTTTCCCAGCCTCATTGAGGGTAAAAAAAGCCAAATTGGTTAATATACCATTTTTTTTATTGAAATACCGTAAAGTCCTGAAAGTAATGACTCCCCGAAAGTAACAACTCCCCAAAAGTACCATAATTTTCAGAGGCCACCATGGATTATCTACCTGAAAGTAACCACCCCCCAAAAGTAGCAACCCTGAAGGGCTAGACCTAGACCAAACATTGCACTCCTTTTCTCTACCTTATTGTTAAAGATAAGCCAAAAACAGTAGATTAATGTCCCAGTCCCATTATTAGTACCAAGTCGGATGGTTCAAACTATTCAGTTTATTGTCTGGCAGGCTTTCTGTAAGTCTTTCTATTGTAATTTATGTTGCAATTTACATCCCTTTTATGTACTTAGATTTAGTTACTTCTAGCATCAAACATGCACACCCCTTTCAGGTGAATTCCCCCCCCCAAATAGTCCACTATACTGGTAGTCCTGCTGGGTTGAGTGTTGCACAATATTTTATTGATTAAAGCTGACTAATGACACTAGCAGAAATGCAGCTGTTATGGGGAAAAGTTGGAATTAGTTAGGTGGCATGGGATAGATCAATCTAATCCACAATAGTGACTGAGAGTTGGACTTTATTAATGTCTTTATTATTTCCATCATAGCATGCTGAAGGTGAAGGTGAAGGAGATCAGAAAGATGAACAGGAAAATGAAGGTTAGTTATTAACACTTGCCCCAAGATATTTATCAACATGAACTGTCAAATTCTCCTAACCTGTTTATCAAGAAATGACTATAAAGAAAGGAAGAATAATTTAGCAGTATGGCATTTGACATGTTTGGGGCTGAAAGGGTTAATTAGTGTCTGTGTTTTAAAAGCCAATAAAGGGGAAGGGAAGTAGATGTCGTGTAAAAAAGGACCACTACACCAGCTACATATTTATCTGTGTCGTCTATACCGTACATGAAAACAATAGATTAGGTAACTAAGGGAGCAGGTCAAGACACACACCCAGGTAGGGACCCACTTTTTTCATTAGACACAGCTGTCACCACATGGTACCCACCCCCCATGTTTGACCACCTATTGCCATTTAGGGGGGACCTAGTGACAATTTAAGTACAGAAAATGAAAAATGACAAAACAGATAGTATATTTTGTTCTAGATTAAATTGCCTTTTAGGTACAGAGATATTCCAAAACAATATTTTTTAAATATTGAGTTTTAGTTCCTAGAGGAGGGGGCATAGGGGGATGCCCAAATATACTGTAACACCATGAAAAAAGTAGGCAAACACCGAAATACCATGTTGAAAATTGACAGAATACCGTACTGAAGTGCTAGAAGAAACTGTATTATCAAAATTACTGAAATACCACATAAAAAATGGCCAGGTACCACAATACTGTAAACCCCAATGCACCCCTGGCTCCTAGAGGAGACAGGGGATGGTAGGCGCTACCCCCAGATGGGTCCCTTGAGAAGGCATGGCTCCCTATTTTATTGCTCCATATTTATCACTTGGTCAATAAGTACTAAAATAATACATTATGCCAAAACAGAATTCCTGGGGAGGGGGGTAGGGGTGGGGGTAAGACCCTGACATTGCACCCTCACCAATAATCGTGGAGCGTACCCTCTGCCCAGTCTTGTTTTCTTTCTGATTACAATTACCCCTCATAACTAGGCTAGTGATGATATAATCTCCCTAAAATCTTTCTAGTTACTTAGTTGTTATCCTGGGGGGGGGTATCCCATACATTGGCTGTAAGGGCATGTGCCACCCAACAGGGTATGGTTTTTGAGGCCCTTTCTCTAGAATGGGGTATCATTTTTGCATTTTTGGCATAAAAATGTGAGCTACTCTAGAATGGGGTGGCAATTTTTGGAAAATTTGGCATTTTAGCACCCTGGAAAATCGAATTTTCACTAGAACATGGTATCAAACTCGAGCAAAAATTGGAGAAATCACTTTAGAACAGGGTCAGAATTTTGTGGCTTGGGCGGCACATCCCTACCCAAAACTGGTTTGAGTATCCCCCTGGGGGTTGTGTTCTATGAATTAATAATAATAGTTAATAATAATTCACAGATGAGGAGGGTGGTGAAGAGGACGATATTCCAAAACCAGATTGGAAACCACCACCCACTATCCCACGAGAGGAAAACAAAACTGGTACTAACAAGAAGACATACTTTGTCACAACTGAACGTGAGTCAGCTGAGTTAATTACTCTCTATAGTAATTAGTCTAATGAGAATTGGAGTAACTAGGGTCAATCTAATTCCATAATTTTGAGATTAGTACATCCACTCTGGAAACTGGTTTTGGCTTGCCATTCAGAATAATGGCCTTGTTCTTGACATACTTTATGTGTATGTGGTCAACTTTAGTTTGACCTTTCAACATCTTGTCTCAGTGGGCTCGACCATCAATGCTATACATGGTGGGAGTTTACCAGAAGTAATTTCATCAATTATATGATTTGCTGATTAACTATACTTGTAACCACAAGCTATGCAAAAACTTGTTGTATAAATAATTAATTCTGTCCATGGTTTGGCATGTTGCATGGTAAGTGTATACTTGTCTGACAGATGTTGACGTGTGATTGACACTGTCTTGCAGCTGGCAAACCTTGGGTGAAGCTGCCACCAGTCACACCTGCTCAGATAGCTGCTGGTCGACAAATCAAGAAGTTTTTTACAGGAAGACTTGATGCTCCGGTGAGTAAACAATATACACCCCTGGTTTGTTAATATTTTAGTTTTGTCATAATTATATATTCTGTTGTTCCTTGCAACAGGAGCCTAATTGAAGAGGGTACGTATAGCAAGATTGAGATAATGCTCAACACTTAAATTTTGGACCTTTAACCAGCAACACTTTGTCTTTGAAACAGTACAATCACATGATTTTCAGATGTACATGTATAATACTTAGCAGTATATTTTTATTTTATTTTTTATTAAAACAGTAAAGACAAATGAACATTAAATTTCAAACATTTTAACACTTAATTAACCACTGTAACAGCAAAGCCCATTTAGACACTCAGGCTGGAAGTCTCTGAAATTCCAAAAAAAGAGTTATGAAACATTTCTGGAATGATCATGTTGCTAGTGTGTTTAAAGCAAGCATTTATGTTTTGCTCGTTTGTGATTGATTGCAGATTGTGAGTTACCCGCCATTTCCAGGGAATGAGATGAACTACCTGAGGGTACAGATTGCCAGGATATCGGCAGGTTCACACATCAGCCCAGCAGGGTACTACATGTTTGAGGAGGAGGAGGAAGAGGAGGAGGAGGGAGAAGGTATACTAGATTGTGAAATATTCTGTAAATGTAAATGTATATCCTATTTCCCCAGTGTCTGCAACCCACCACCAGAATCTCCTTCTTACCAGCTTACATGCATTCCTGCAATCAAATCTTATTATAATATAATGCAGACTACCTGCCACCTCCACAAACTCTAAATGGACTGACTGCAGCCTATTTTGCATAGTTTAGCATTTCCAACGTAACCTGCACCTGCATTTTGATTTGATTATTAATGCATACACCATCATGCTTTGCTGTACTAGCTTGTTTATAGCAGACCATAATATTATTTACTGCACCCCCCAGTATTAGTTCACACTACTTTGGGAGTATTTATAATTGTAAATTCTATTTTAGTTCTAATTAATCCAATTATGAGGCCAACCACATTGTCTAGAATCAGCAATGAAAGGTTATATTTATATGGGTACAAAAATTATATATATGTGTATTACATGATGTCCTGATCATTATGAAGGCTGTGAAACTAATTACCCACATACTCTTTTTGTGTGTTTAGTGAGGGATTCGTACATGCTGAACATTGACTTTGAGGGTATCAGTGTCCGTGAGCTGGCTGACCCGTCACTCAACAACTGGGTCCACCACGTACAGCACGTCCTGCCACAGGTACGATATAGTCATTATTGTGTGTTAAATCATGCTTCAAACCAAAGAGTACCTCAGATCATTTTGATGTTCTCACCAAGAGCTTAAATTATTTACTGTTGCACTTTTATATGGTTTTGCCCATGTACTAAGGCGTTATGATGTCTCACCCAATAATTGTTTTTGTAGGGTCGATGTACATGGCACAACCCAATTGAGAAACAAGAAGAAGAGTTTGAAGATGAAGAGGAGGAGGAGGAGCGGGAAATGGTGGAGGAGGCCAAACCAGAGACTGGACCCCCTCTGCTCTCGTCTGTGGCTGAAGATGAAGGTCAGTTTGCTACCTCTGTCAATTGTTCTTTATCAGACACCCTGCAGTACTGTTGACTGTTGTAGCCATTTGCCACTCCAGAAATTACAGAAGGGTTTAACCCATCTATACCCAAACGATCCCAGAAAGGAGTGCTTCAACGAATGTTTTTGCACAATGTATCATCTACAGTGCTCCACAAGCTATAATTGTTTTGGCACAATACGTGTTACTTTACCTCATGAGAGAAACAATGCAGTTTGGAAATGTATTATCTAACATCACAATACACGAGTTTACCAACGTAAATTTGTGCTCGTTCCAGGTCCTCGAGGGGTCAAAATGTGATTACTCCGCCATGAGCACAAATTGACACTGGTAAAACTGCGTATTCGTACAGATTAAAGGCGGCCTCACACGCTACGTTTTTGTCCTACGATTCTCTACACTAAAGTGCGCTATCGTACAACAAAAACGTAGGATATCGTAGCATGTGAGGGCACCTACGATAAAATATCGTACGTTTTGACGTAGCGTAGCGTAGGAAATCGCAGAGTTTTGAACATGTTCAAAATTTTGAATTTTATCGTTGACTTTCGTACGGTATCGTAGAAAATCGTAGCGTGTGAGGGCAATCGCAGAAAATC